>SCDZ01000633.1:0-40903 GCA_004143845.1 Drosophila lacertosa | reverse complement strand
TATATATGTATATATGTATATATGTATATATGTATATATGTATATATGTATATATGTATGTATACATATTTATAAGCGAAGCCTCTTTTCAATAGGTTTAGGGTTTGGAAATATGTGCAGCTTCAATACCTGGAATTTTTGTGACAAAAAAAAACAAAAGTCCCAACGCCCAACTAAAATGTACTGTTTTCCTTTATCTTTACGTACCCATTCGAGCTGATGGCGGTGGTGGCTTGGCATCAGGATCGGTGGCCGCTGGTATCGTATTTTCATAGTTGGCAATTGATGAAATGAATGTCGAAATATGCGGTCTAGTCTCCAAGTCATCGTCGTATAGATACAAGTTGGGGTCAATAGTAGATTTTTGATTTTCCTCTGTCTTGTGGACATCATGGGAATCTGGAAGCATAAAATAACCAATTATTTAGAATGCACGGCACAAATTTCGATAAGCCTAAGACATAAAGTCAATATTTTGGTCGTTTTTTAAAAGAAGATCCACCATCCAGATTTGTTGTTATAACCCAAGTCAAAATCTAGATACAGAGATAGACATCAGAACTGCTAGCATAATACCAATTTACTTCATTCAACTTGTAAGCAAAGCAAAAAAAAATAATTGACCGTTAAGACCTAAGTTTTTACAAAATACAAACCACAAATGTATATTTGTTATCTGGAATGTGGTTAGCCGAGTAGTATATATGCATGAAGCATGAAGTAAACAATTAAGAAAGATCTGCTCGGAAGATACCCAGACATACATAGTTGTCGATACAGGCATTTTATACTATTTGCATTCGCACATACACACAAACAGTTATTAAAATTACGCCAAGTTCAAATCAAATGAGTAATCTTTATGAAACTCAAAAATTTTAACTGTAAAAGAAGGTATATAATTGCATTTAATTGCAAATAATATTTTCTTTTCCTTAATTTTTTATTTTTATAAGCAGGAGGCATATCTGAACAACTTGGCACAGTCTACATATTTCTGAATAGTATCATTCGTTTCAACTTTGAAGGTTATATTAATGCTATTTATGTATAAGCTGTGAAAATTGTATAAATGTAGCTTACTGACCGTTATTATGAAGATACAATTCTTTAAGAAACTTTTTCTACGTAAGAGTAGGATAGTAATTAAAAAATGAAAGTCTACAGCCCTGTTAGATTTTTAGATTACTATGATCATACAGACCCTCGGACAGCCAGACATATTTGCAGGCAGACAGCGCAAAGGGAATATAAAACATTAAAAATACTTTCATCTGCCTGTTAAGTGCATTAATACAATATCAATAAATGTGTCCTTAATTAATGAACTCAGGTTACTAACAACTTCATATATTTTTCAACCAGGTTTCGTTTGCAAATTAAAACTACGTGTTTGACCAATATATAGATATTCAATAAATATTTTCGTTTATTTCTTAATTCGCTAATTGTCCACCGACTTAAAGTCGTAAACAGTGAGTGTAAGACACCATCACCATTAAATATATGCCTTCCTTTGAGGCGAAATCCAACAAGAATTATATAGAGCATGTCAGAAGACTTTAATCAGAGGTATAAGACTAGGAAATACCCCGAACCCATCTGTCGCTACAAAACATCATAACCCCCATGCATTTAAACATATACACAAATATGTATATATGCATAAACATACACACATATGCATATGCACAAACATATGTTTATATATAAATAAGTAAATATTTCCATTAATATACATACACACAAACACGCACTATGGACTGATTTTATCTGCATAGCTTTGGCCCTCTATAGAAAATAAATTATAACATAGTTTTAAACGTTAGATCATGATCTTAAGCACATCTTTATAATTGAAAAGAACATCGAAATCTATTTATCAACTAAGCGCCAGGCTGTAGTATTAAAATGGGATTTTTCTTCATTTTTTTATTGTTGGACGGCTCGTATCCAACAGTATAAAACGTGTTTTAGATATCCTTAAATATGCTTATCTTTACATCGATTTCTATCAATATGAATAAAATGAGGCAGGTATTAAAAAAATGTGGTCTACTTCTGGAATACGAAAATCTATAGTCAAAAAGTTCAGATCTCAAGGCTTTATAAACTCCGAGATCGCTGCGTTTATACAGACTGACGGATCGACATATAATTTTTTCCGGCCTTCTACCCATTTATGTGATACATTACCACTGTATAAATATGCGCACATCACGTTTTAAGCTGCGTGTTTGCGACAAGTGGAATAATAAATCCTTGACATTGGTATTTAACATCTGATGTTGGAGGGCTAAATATGGAACATAAATTGTGTGCAAGTACAGAAGGCATAATAAAATAGTTCTAGTTCGGCTAATGAGGGCGTAAATAAAGTTAAAAAAAGACATATATTACAGATCTGTGAGATTTGTATTAAAAATTTTGTGCAAGCACATTCAAGATATGTATGCGGCGTAGGCGCTGAATACAGCTATTTTAACTTGTGTCGATAATAAAGGTAAATCTGTATACTTATCCGTAAATGTAATATATGAATGATTTTTATCACTGTAACTGGAACGAGGTGCATATAATTAAATTTGAGTCAAGCTTTAAATTCATCTGTCCATTTCTTTTTGATAAGCATATGTGAAATACACAAATGTTGCATACCTGAATGTTTTCTGTCGAGTGAGGTTCCATTGTGATCTGATGGCGTAATATTCATTTCATCGGCATCTTTTTTTTCACTATTACATTGCATGTTACCGCTGAATGTTAATATATTACTTTTCTCAGATCACGGTTGTCACTTAAAATAAGTGAACACTTTAACACGAACAACATTTAAATAAATATTAAAATTATATACACAAATAATGTTATAAAACTTTAAAAGTTTGCACCAAAACTAATGCAAAATGCTACAAAATAAAATGTGTTTTGAATATTCACGACATTTTTTTCTCTCTTAACTAACAATTAAGATGAGTTTTTTAGGTAGACATAATCGTGCAACATAAATATTTAGGTCACAAATAATAGGCGCATCAGCGCTAAAAAGCAGAGTATTCAAACTAAATTTTATATATAAATGGGTTAAAAAGTGTTATTTTTAACAGTTTATATAAAATAAGGAATTGTTATTAAGTTTTTGTTTTCAAACGCACTTTTAAATAGGTATTAAACAATTGCTAAAATAAGGCATAGTGCCTAATACACTTGGAAACTAAGTTTTGCGTAACTTTACACTATATTTTATCTGTCAGTTGCACTATACTTTTATTTGTATTTTTAATAGAGCAAAGTCGCTAAAAATTATACTACTTTTTAAATGGACTTAATGAAATAGCTAAGAAATCGGTTTGTATGCTACCGAATAAAAATGATGTTGCCCAGGACTCTGAGCAATGAAATTGAGATAAAAGCGAAAGCTTTTATCTGCACACAATTTCACCCCGTATTTGGAGGACAACGAGAGAGCCAACTGGTAAAGCTTACATGTGAGTATATTTGAGTATGTATGTGTTTGCAAATGACAAGACATACACTTTGTATGAATGTGCACAGAAAATACTTTTACACAGCATCCGCTGACAATGACAGAAAAGCTCACAACACAGAGCTACTCTCGAAGCTTTTTACAAAAAGCTTTATTGTGCAGGTGGTGGTAAGTATGTCACCAGGACATCTGGGGCGTACCTTGCATATACACATAGATATTACTACTTTAAGTTCAGAGTATAAGGATATGAGAAATAAGCTTTTAACCTAACTTTTAAATTAAAATGGCTACCCCAACCTGAAACAAGCTCAGACAATACAACTTTTATATAGTCGCTTGAATGAACCCTTGCAAGCATGCGTGTATCTGTATACATATCTATGTTTTCAGTATTATTAATTTCAGTACATTCCAGCAGTAGAGCACCCAACTCACACTCTTAAAAATCTTCACGCGGCTCGACTTAGCGGATATCAAGTTGTTGCAACGGAAGTGCAAGATTAGAAAATACCTTAACCCAGTTTCAAACTGATACATATTTAAAATGTCTTGTATACATACACATATAAAGCCAAATACCACATACACATATCTAATTGTCAATTTGTTTCCCTCCGTTCCCTCCCTTAGTTTCCCCCATTGTCTGCTTGTAATTCAGTTTTGACTTTTCCTAACCTTGGGTTTTAGAAAATATAGCAACAGCATTATATTATATATTAATGAATAAGAAAAGCGTATGATATATCTTCAAAGTCACTCTTTTGTTTTGCTATCGCTTACGAAGTGAATAGAGTATATTGGGCTTTCCCAAGCTCGGTATAGTAAGTTGCCATTAAAGTTAAAAGTATAATTTGTAAGCTTATATGTGTAATTTTTGCTGTGTGAGAATATGGATTGTTTTGGCTGTCTAATACACAAATGTAGGTGGCGGTAAAAATTGGCTTTGACCACTGTACAGTTGTAAATATTATTTATTTATTTATAATGTAAGAATATATGTTTTAATTATAGCATTAGAAATAATTGGCGAAGCGTCAGCTGCACCCAACGGTAACATTTTTACTTTTATCACTCGTTCACAAAGTGAAGTCGCTTTCAAAGCTGAAATTTTTAAGCAAGGTAATAGATACGCCGAGTTATGTAGATGATTGAGACATTTTGATGACGCATGTTATTTAAGAATTTTGTACACATAAATACTAAAAGAATCAAAATGCATTACAGGTATTGCGAGAGTCTAAATCATAAATACATTTTATTTGGCTTGTGCTATGTCCGTCGCTCCGTATTACCGCACTTTCGCTATTTTAAAAATGAATTCTTGTAAAGTAAGTAATGCTGAGATGCCCAATTGGGGTGTGTCAATTCGATTTAATTATATATATCACAGTTTTAAAGCCGCAATCATCAAAAAGCAGGTAAATGTGGACCTTTCGGGTTGTTTGTAGTTTCTAACCCATACAGTTCTTGTTGAATCCCATTTTGAAACACAAGAGTATAAGCAAATCATTTTTCACCTACCTTGTAAATCATCCTGTGCATCTCCCAGAAGCTTGCCACTCGCTGATTCATCTTGTAGATAATCTAATACAGTCTCTTCATCTGTTTTTGTGACTTGAAATCTATCTGGCATGTTTGCGGCTATGGTTCGCTGTAAAACACACATAGAATGAATCTATTTTGTTTAAAAGTTGTGTGATCTAGTCTTAATTATAAGACTAAGAACTACATAACACTTACGACGTTTGATTCAGAAGAATAAATAAAATATGACTTTAAATTTAATATATTTTATAAAATGGTAATGGTTACAACTGATTAAAAAACTAGAAAAATCTTGTAATGATTTAACATCTAAAATATTTGTTTTCAATCTGGTTTAATTAAAGTCGGCAATTTCTTTTTTTATACCTTTTTTAAGCTAGTACAGTATTGTCATCTTGATCACAGCGATAGCATTGTTTGTTAAGACTTCTTTTTAAAAACCGAATGCTTTTGACGGGTTTAATTGTTTTTCTCAAATGAATCTTCTTGGAAGAAGGATACTGTTCTTATATATATTTTTATTTTAAAATTAGAATTTATGTTGATTAAGACATGTCTGTGTGTCGGTCGATCTTTAGCTACAAAAGCTAGAGACTTGATCGCAAAGGTTTTAATCAATACGTTTTTAAAATACCGCCTACCCCCTCGCAAACTTTTAAATAAACTAAAACAACGAGCAATTCAAATTCATAAATTGGGATGCCCTTGTGAATAATAATTTCATTAAGAAATCCAACAACAGTTTAAAAGAATTATCCAGGTATGGTGGTATAAATAAATACGATATGCACGACAACTAAATTCTCTATAACCATTAAATTTAAATGAGTCCGTCTGTATAATCTAGTCCATAGTTATGTAGTAATAGATTTTAATCTAGCAGGTCAAGGTGCTAACCCTAACCACTTTAAAAATTTCGTAAACTTACAAAACTTTATAGTAGAGACTGCTGTGCAAGATTTGTAAAGTTTGTTTCCTAAAGTATTCTAATTTAAGGTGTGCAAATAAAACATTGGCCAACCAAAAACAACCAGGGAAACCTTTGCGGATTTACATTTTCAAAAACGTGTTGCTACTGGAGTGCCAAATAAGCGTTGAGCATAATCCAAAGCTAACGCTTATGGCTATTATAATGAGCTCTTAGAGTTCGCTCTGTCTTAGGACAGAATTTGTGTGTAAAATTGTCTTATTTTGTGGGATCACTTATACAATTTGATTACTTTGGGAGATGGAGATGTCTATTTCTGCTCCGATAATGCCTTTGCACATTCATTTGGGAAATATTCTCTGCGGCGAAACAACGGGTTGTTGTTAATCGACTTAATTTTCAATATATAAAACTCAATATTAAAGCAAATACACTTTGGAATAAGATTAGGTCTGCACGAAGTATATTAATTTCTGCCCCTTTCTGTCGCTCAGATAATCGATATATTGCTCAGGAACTGCATTAGATCATAAGTCTTGCAGAACAAGAAACTTAACTCGATATCATATAAGATAATGATCAATATACTATTTTTTCGAACAATCTGGCAAGCAATCGCCCTGAGTATTGACTTTGCCAATAATGGTCCAAGAAGATGAAATTAAAGTCCTTTCTTATACCCGGCTATTAGCTAACGGCAAATGTGTCTAATAGGCAGAAAAATTCTTTAAATTAAAAAATGTATAAACCACAAAAGGAAAACAACAAGATTCGTAATTGAATTGGTATACGGATGAGACTTGCAAAATTGATATTTTCTTTTCAAACTGATGAAAATAAATTAAATACATTACGTTTTACCTACAATAACTCCACCTGGTTCGATTTAAGGAAGCATCAGGATCAATTGAGTATGTACACACTCAGAAGGGCGAACTCGATAACGGTAAACGCTGACATAGCCTCTTAATGATAGATTTTTATTAATGTGCAGTTGAGCGATAACCGCGCCAACGGATTCTTATTTTAATATTACTGATTAGGAACAGAAAACTATATTATATATTCTGCCTTTTCCTTACACATGCGAATGAAATTTTTCAATACTCCGTCAACACGGTCAACATCTATTATATAAGGTAACAGCAGTAAGACCTCTACCTCTTCAATAATTATCAATCATAAACACATATAAAATATAGTTGCGTGTATACATTTAACTTATATTTTTGTCTTAACTAGTGTGTATGCTGGATTAACAATTGTGAAAAATGAATCAGATTATTAGGGCAGGCGTGGTTTTGACAGAAAGTGTAAGTATCAAACTAATAAATACATATACAAATATAAAGTAACTGAATACGAATTCAATTTTTTTTATGTCATCTTCTTTATAGAAATACATATGTACATCCACATACACATTATACATATAATTACATATAATTACATGATTAAAAAATTTGTCAAGCGAACATTAACGCACATTTGTAACATAATATTAAATTTAATAAACAAAAGTTTACTTACACACACTTATCTACATGCGTACATATGTATTATGAACAAAACTACACTTGTAAATATACAAATATACCAATGTACATATGTAAGTACTATAACTATATTTGATTGAGTAAGCGCCTTTCTTCAAGGCTTCCAATAACCGGATAATGCTCTTTAATATAAATGATATATTATCAACTTTGTTGCTTTTCTTTTCCTGATGTTTGTGAACTTTTCAATTGTACGAATAAAATTAAACTATCATATTGAAGGCGCATGAGTAACAGAAACCAATTTTCTACTGTATATAATTTGGAGTCTCGAGTTGGGGGAAATACTGTTGTGTTAATGAAAAGTAACTGAAAACCTATTTAGCGTATTAAGGATAGATACCGATTGTATTTTGGAAAAAACATTAAAATTCATGTGAACACACACAATCATATATATATATATACATATCATACAAATACATACATACATATGCATTTCTTGTTTCTAAATGTATTTACATATATATATGTGTGTATTTTTGGGACTGTATATTTAAGTAAATATAATATTCATATGAAAGTTCACAAATTTACAAGAAATTACTGTATTGATTGATCTATTGTTTACTTGTACAATTTTCAAATGCATGTTTGGTTTTTCATATAACATTTTGAGTGCAACTTTCATTATCTGATCGACCTTTTCATATTTTATGTCTTAGCTTTGATTTGAATATGATGTATTCTTTGCGGTTTAGGTTTATTCTTAAAAATTATAAAAGTGGCCAACATACATATAATACATATATAGAAAAGTGGCTAAAATGTGTCCTTTAGATTTGATCTTTATTGAGTAAGAAGGGTTTTGTCAGAACTTCCCATTAATAAAATGATGTACTCAGGTATCGTAACAAGTATTCCATTCCAATCAGAACACTTTACTGAGCGATAATGAGAAATACCTTCCAATGTTAAAGCAAGAGCTGGTAAACTTTTCAAAACGTTATAAAATCATCAAATTTTATATATATTAACCAATAATTCAAGACTGAAATATTTAAATTGCATTTTTATACACCAAACCACTTGATAATAGGTAAAAAGGTATGTTGTTTTTTATTAAGTAATATTTTCAATACGCAGAAAAATTTTATAATAATTTTTTATTTTTCTCCATAATACGAAAACATTGTTTTTTATATCTAATAGGGAATGCACCACCAGGAAATTATCTAACACACAGCTGTCATAAAATAGGTACAATTGTTTCTTGGCAATTGTATTATACTACGGACTTCTCCGACGCGATAACTACATTACACATATTGCGAGCGGAGTCTATTGTCACATGTCCATGATTCTTAGATTAATTGTAAAAAAATATAAAAACCAATATCACTTTGTGTTTCTGATTGACAAAAGGTTTTTTTTAAACAATTCAATCTATAAGTTTATGTATATTATTGTAGTCATTAAATGTTGCTATTTACAATTTGACATTGGTCTAACCCCCTGTCATGATAGTAAGGGGTTCCACATCGAAATTAGTAGTGCTATTATCGCATATAGTCTAAATTTGACTCTGCATTTTTTGCAGCTAGCCGATCTACTGCTGTGTTTTCGTTCTAGTTACCTCCTGGAATTGGAGCTCAGACAATTTAGTAGTTTTGAATACCAGCTAAACTTAAACTTACTCACAAAAGAATAAGAGCTGATGACGTTATAGCACACACAAGGTTGTGTACCAATTATGTTCATTGAGAAATGGCCATTAACCCAAAGTACAAGTCAGCAATGACAAAATAATGTCAAAATGCAACAAAATAAAGCTATTAAAACACTGCCGACTCCGTAAGCATTTCCACTATCTACGAAATTTGATGGATGATACGCTCCACCTCTAATTTGAGAGCGACGAATAATATAAAATGATTATCTTCTGTGTTCGTTAAGGAAAAAAACTGTCGGAAATAGTCGAAATGATTATTGTTATATAGTCAACTCACTTATAATCTGTGAAGTAGAATATAACGATTTGTGTAAATTTCGGAAGATGAGTGAGCGCTGTCATAATTAATTGGTGTGCCGTTTGAAATGTTTTCTATTTTTATTTACTTTAATGGTGACGATTTTAAGCTGGCCAAAGTAAGTGCTCGAACTACAACTCAACAAAACTGGTACTAGTTGTTATAAAGTCTTAAGTCTATAAAGAATAGTATTATTGTCTAACCAATGCTAACCAAAAACAAAATTTATTAGTTTCAGACGCTTTAATCTATATTCTCATTTCGCTGTTGGATTTGAGTAGACTAACACTGACACTTAGCCCACTTAATCCAAGCAATACTGAAAAACTATAAAACTTTTATTATCTTCAATAAAATCGGTCACCATTTGGCTAATAAGTTGTACATATAATCAATCAACCCAATCGCCAGGTCTCTAAAAAATTATAGCGTGCGCAAATTATTTAAATAATTTAACTAAGATTGCTAGAACTTTTTTTCAACAGAATTCGTCTTAATCCTGAGGTTTCTGTTTAAAATAATAATTTTAAATAAATAAATTTTATTAAAATTCTTTCAAACCAATGTTTTATTAATTTATTCGTACCTAAAATATATTGAAATATTAACTCAAATAAAATACGTTAAGATTGAGGTAAAGCCCATAATGTGGCAGTTTTGTCTGCAGATGTTGAAATAAAGGAAAATTCAGTTGGATGCCATCGTATTGTTATAGCCTTGTCTTTGTGCTTTGCTACCTCTACTGAAGCAAGATCATTTGCAAGATCACCCTGTAAGTCCGTTAGTTTAATTGTACTATCATAGCTGCACGTGAGCATATAGTAGGCAGAAGGAGAGAAACGTATGCACCTTTAAATAAAAAAAAGAATTACAATAATTTCTATCAACAATATTTAGAATGTAATATATAAAATTAAAATAGATAAAAATATCGACAGCGGGTGATGTCTATAATTCGATAAACTTTATAACAATTTTATTCAGTTAACTCCTTTGTTTTTGACTATTTGCGACATATGCGTATTTGCATTGCATGAGAAACTCTTGCATCTGCATGACACAGCGTAGAGAAAAGGAGACTAAGCTCGAAACCAGAGTAATATGTCCTATGCAGGATTGACCATTTCTCTAACTAAAATGTTTCCAAAGAGATTTTAAGATATCTTTCGAATTGGGAACATTTTCAGCTGCATCGATCAAGGCGCCAAAAACCCTTTTTCGTGGTTTGACTTATTCAAAACATCATCGATACACTCTCCCACAATCGGAAATTTGAATTTAGAAAGTTAATAAATAGTACATAAATATTCAAATGGCTGAATGTTATTGTAACTCCATATCTTCTTTTTTTCAATAAAGTGGTAATGACCTTTTCTAATAACTTTAAAATTTAAAGTTCATTATTGTCAATTGCCTTTAGATATCAATGACTGCTCATTATTACTGTTGAGTATAAGTCATAAGTCACAAACGAATTAAAGTGGTTAATGTGGCTTGGATACAATGGAATCATTTGTTATAAAGTCATTTTAATAATAATATTTTATTATTTATTTAATTTGATTGTTCGATTCTGTGGAATATTGACTATTGTTTGAAATTTGAGAATTTTCCTTTTTATTTTATGTCGTCAGGATTGCTGAAATTGCTGTCTTTCTCGAAACTTTGGTGTGTCGCTTCCGGATTCTATATATTGAGGTTAATTGGCCATACCCACTTATCACATTAATATCCTTGTAAGATTAAACTACCTCAGGCTGTACCCTGCCCGTTGTTCAGTAGTTTTCTAAAATAAATTTCCTAGCTAACATTCGTCTCTATATCCAATCGTCTTTTCTGCAGGTCTTTTTCCCTAAGCAATTTAAAAGTTTTATATTTTAGCGTTCCAGATGAGCGTATCAGAAGAGCAGTAATAACCAACAGCCAGCCACGGCATTTCGTAAACTGTAGGTAAGGAACAATCCACGAGCTGCTAAAACTAACAATTTGATTTCAATGCGACAGTACAATGCCTTTCGCAATGCGCTTAACCATGCGAACCGGCAGCAGTTTTTTTCCAAATTCAATAGCAGCAAGGACTTGTCTTTTAATCAATCCGCTCTAGAAAGTATTTTGCAGAATTACACAAGACATTCAGAGTGCTGAACGCCCAAACTAACCACATCCGCAGCATTGATGAAGTAAATGTCGTGAAAGGCTTGCAACAGCTCAGTGGCAGTAGCCGCTTATAGAATGATTTGATTTCTGCGCATAAGAAAGTGCAATGATTGCAGCATTATCCTTCGAAGGGATACCGAGTTCCAGTTCAGCTTTCGTTTTAGCCACACAAGACAAGGTAAACCGATTTTTCTTCTTCTTTTTTTTAAAGGAACATGTCGATACATTCTAACTGGACTACGGATGCGTAGTCTTTATAGAGTGTACTCATCATATATCTAGTACCTTCACTATTCTTATCAGGGACAAGCAGGATCTTGATGTAGCCGTTTTTTGACAATGCGGCTGCTATAACCAGAGGTCGGAGCGTGTACAAAAGTCACTCAAGGGTGTAAAAATTAAACCTTAAAGAGGATGAAATTTGGGACCTCAAATTAAATTTATTGCAACAATTAGAAGCCTTTAAGTCAGAAAAAAAGACAAGCTTTCCAACTAGAGAAATTTAATAAATATATATAAGTTACCTTATTTCAGCGCCGTGTGGGTAGAACCTTTGTATAAGCCTATTTCCGCGGATATCGTAAAGTACACAAGCGCTATCTGCATGTCCTGATACAAGAAGTCGGCCTGTCGGATCAACACAAACGGCTGTTACAGGTGCGTTTTGAATAGCTCCGGCTTTGTTCTCATGGTCGAATATGTTAACGGCACTGTTTACACGAAGGTCCCAAAATCGTATTGTTTGATCCTGTGTAGTATGAACTGTCTTTAATTCCATCAGTTTGCGAAATAAATATTACCTGTGATCCAGACACGAACGTTGCATTGTTCCAGCTATACAGTGATGAAATATGCCCAGTGTGACCACTAAATACCTGAAAAGGCGTTCCTGTTACACAGTCTGTTATGTAGATCTTACAGTCTCCAGCCCCTCCGCTAGCAAGTAATCGTGATTTTGTTGATAGATTGTCAAGAAAACACATATCTCTAACAGTTCCATCGTGCATATTAAGTTCCACTTCCTGGCCCACCAACTGATTAGTATCTTTGTTAAATCGCATATATTTAATAGTTTTGTCATTTGAACCAGTTGCAATAAGTTCGCCATCAGTTGACCAACATGTACAATATATTGAGCCTCTATGGTGTTTTGTCCGTTTGCATAAAACTGACGGGGGGTAAAAATGTTGATCTTCTCTAAAAGATGATATACAAATAAACATTTGTACAAAAATATATATGTATATGTATTTTTAAATATATAAACAATATATAGCACCTTAGCTTGGAAAATTTGGGATATTGACATATTCGAAAGGTTTTAGAATTTGATCCAACCGCGTAGAGCATTCCATCGGGGTGAAAATCAACACTGCGAATTGCTTGTGAGTCAGATATGGTAGTAACTGCTACGAAATGTGAGTGGTCATCATCACTCTGAAATATATTTAAGTATACTTAACTCAAAAGAAATCCATTGTTGTATAATAATATAAAAACTACTTAGAAATAATCAAAAAATTTGTTTCTGTAAAACATATTAATTTATATTACTGCGGGTATGAGATTTAACTTTTATATGTCTTCCATTTTCATTAAGAGACAAGTAGAACCATTGCTGTTGTTAAAACTGCCAGCAACTCGCTTTGTAACCATGCAAAAACATGTATCATATATGTATAAATTAAATAAAATAGGAACACATTAAAACTAAAACTTCGTGTTAAACTCTCCTCAATCTGGCCAAAGCAACTTCACAAAATACTGATTTGACTAACATGTGCTGACATTAAATAGAACGTTAGAGGAAATGGGCGCAATCCTTAATTGGCTACATCTTCGCATTAAAACCGCGTAAATATACGTGATGCCTGAGAAACTGTCTAGGCTAGTACACATGCATGCTGGTAGACATGCAAAAGCCCAAGCCGATTAGGTCGGCTCCTTTTCTTATTTTAAGTTTACATTAGATAAACCAAATCTATATTATATTTTAAGCTTTTAAAATATTTGATATAATATTTTATAATCCACGGTATGATTTCATTTAAAAAATATCGGAAGGAGAAATAAGAATAGACTGAGATCATCTGATAATATAACCACACAACAACTGTGTGAGGCACCTGTGCCTGCCCTTTCAATAATGTAACGACAAAATAATTTGGGATTGCCACACGCTATGTCTAACAAGTGAACAAAATAGTTGCGATAAACAAATCATCCAAACTATTGTTTTATTGGCTCCACCACATGCCACTGACCAAAAATATATTTAAACATAAAATCATCGAAATTCGTTGACATAGTCAAGCAACGTCTCTCTCCCATAAGCCTCACAGCTGCCGCTGTCGCTCACAATACCCACAGCAATAAAAACTGCACACCATTTAAAAATCAGTTTCTTCGTTATGTTTTCGATAACCCTTTTCGAAGCTCTGAACGAAGGCTAAAAAGAATTAGAAGCTGTGATCTGGTCAGGTAAAAAATTTACTAAAGTTACCATCTGATCAGTGAATACAAATAGTAATACATACTATGGAAATTACTCAAAAAATGCTAGCCATTCGTATTGCCTGCCTCTCGAGACAGAGACAAAATGAAATAATTTTTTAACTATTAGACGGCGACATTATTCGACTACTCAGGTACCCATATTACATATAACCCCTGTGTGGGTAGTTTCAAAGAAGCTAGACGCTTTTATATATGAGATAAACGTTCTGCTTGCCCAATTCAGCAAGAACAAGCTTTGTTCGCTACTTGCTACTCTAAAACTGAGATCAATCAACAAAAAATAAAAAGATCTTAAATTGGAAACACGACACTCTCAAAATACAATTTTACACGACCCCCTTTTATGCTCCTCTATCATATTTACAATATCTGATATTTTTGGTATTTTGTTGTCCATAACAAGCGGAGATGAAAAAAAGCTAATTTAAAGAGGCAACAGAGACATTCAGGAAAATAAACTATGGATACCTAACGTAGTAAACGAAGATATATTACGCCCTGGTTTTAAAAATTTCATCTATCAGTCGTCTTGTTCCACAATAAACACTTAAAAAACTATTGCAACTCGAATACTTTCTAGTGCTTTACAATATCACCCGGCAGTCGAAGAACGAATTCCTTTTATAATATGAACTCTTAAAGAGTTGTAGAGATGAAGAAGAAATCTCACTTGTCATTCAGTTATTCAATAGAACCTAGAGCGTCAATCCAAAATTAAGGAACGAAAAGCACATTTAAAAAAATACGATTACGAATGGTTGTATGAAAGTCGCGTTTTGGGTAGTAAAACCAAACCGTTTGTAAAAATTAAATTTTTATAAACGCATTCTCTCGCATAAAATGTGTGTACGTCGTTTCCCACATTCCTTAGATAGGACACTTACGGCCAAACTTTTGACACTTAGGAATACATAACAATTCTTTTAAGCAACATCCATTCCTCAGAAATTAATGAAATTTCCAAAACAGAGTACATAAAATATATATATGTCACTGTATCGCCTTAGAAAATAAAGACCCTTTACTAAATGTCAGAATTTTTGTATTAAACTGATGGAGCTCCAGGTTGCGTTATTAGGTTATGCGCGGAAAGTCTTTGACATTGCATAAACTTTTACAACTGTCGTTTGATTGATGAGTTAAAAAAAAAAATTTCACACGCATTTGGATCTATAATTGTTTTAAGATTTACAATCTCATTGCGCCAGCATTACCCAACCAACTAACCATTAAGTTATTGTAACTAAAATAATTTGTTTTAAGAATCTTTAGATATAATTTTGTATCTTTTAAAAAGCCTTTGTCTCGAACACTGTTCAAATAACTTTCTGTATACAATAGCAAACTATGACCCCTTGTTATTTTTACTGTAACAAATTACCTATGTTCGGACAGACATATGACTGTTATATTGATTTGATTATGACTGTTTTATTTCCTTGCGCAAAAAAACATTTATTAAAACTGCATCGTAATAAATGCAAATTAATGTTTTTTCATTTGTAAATGGCTTTTTTAAATAGTAGTTTATATTTGCGTACAAAGCAAGCAAATTCGTAGTATTGACAATTTGGGTATCCTTTCAGATGCTGTATTTTGGCAACCACATCTCTAATGCTGTAAATCAAGCCATTGTAGCTATAATATTCAGTTAAAAAATAAATAAAAATGTATCTACAGAATATAATTTCTGCACTTTACATCTTGATAAACTTATAATAATCTTCTTTTCTTTTGTCGAATCGACTATTCAAATAAGTTTAGCAATTCCAATTCCTGGGTGTGTTTTTGTTGCTTTCGTTGAGCCCCTGAAAGAACTTTTAACATCTTCAATGCAATGTAAGAAGGCTGAGAAGGAAATTCCTCAAACCCAAATATCGTTACAAGCATTTAATCCCTAATGCACTGACATATATACACACGCACACACAGCAAGCAGCTCGAGTGAAATTAGTAAGACGCTATGTTTGGGCCCTCTATATAAATTATAAATCTATGAATTCTGGAATAATTTTAAAAATAGAAGCATTATTATAATAGCAACATGGATACAGGATCACACACTTGTAGTCGATCGAAATGTTTAGATGGGTATGGTTGGGTCGACCTGGCTGACCAAGAATACATATATGTACTTTATCGGGTGGAAAGTACTTTCTTTTGCGTTTTAAATACATTTTCACAACATTAATATAGCATCTTCCCCATTTTCTATGGTTATTTCAATATATTCAAATATATATAATACATTCAAATACATATATTATAAGCGTCGTCCAAAAAACAATTGTTTTGTGATGAAAATGTGATAAAGCAGTAAATTTGAAATAAGTGTACAATACTCAAACGTAGTATGTAACTGTAACTTACGTCTCTCAATTTTAAATCCCCTTTGGCAGTATTCATTAAAATGTGTGTTTTCTTTTAAAACTATAAAACTAAATTAATTTTAGGGAGTTAATACACTGAAGTGTAAGCTTTGTAATCAAAGGTAATATCCAATACGGACTTCGTTTTCGTTTAAGCCGCTTTGGAGAATAAAACAAAACATACCAAGTAAAATCAAGGCTATCGTTAAAAATAAGAAATATTTCTGGTTTAAATTTTGTATACCACACAATTCAAACAATAAAGAAATATATTGTTTTACAAAGTAAAATCGTAATTTACTTATTTGTAATGTCGAGATTTATTTCTATTTATTCTTCAAACTAAACAAACAATTTACTCGATTATTCACCCATACAAATACAAAAAAAAGTTCAAAATTATTGTTCTGCTCTACAAGGATGTTGCTGACTTTAACATTTTCGTTTAACTGTTAAGTTGTTTGGTAAAAATAAGAATCGCCAATATGTATTGATGTATGTTTATTTATAATTATTTAGGAATCTAAAAATCGAAAATGTAATCGGTACGGCGAGTTGCCTTTGCGTTCATAATCTTTTTATAATTTATTAAATATTATATATTAAACCTAAAATATAGGCAGCCCAAACTCTAAAATATTGATGGTAACACAAAAAAAATTATAATAAATCCCCGAACACCATTCAATGAACACTCTCACAGTTTTACGGCTTGTAGACCTCCAGGTACGATAAGTAGACGATAAGATTCGACCTGTTGTATTGGATGCCTTTTCAATAATGTAGAAGACATTTATGTGCGCTTCTTTTGAAATATATTTATTAATTGATTTCTTATACTTTGACTTAAAGACTACTTAGCTTAGGACCGTCCAGATGCACTGCCAGAAACGCCAGCAGCAGCATTATGCATTAGTTTATATAAATGTATATGTATATGCTGAGCGCTGGCAATAGCGAGAGCGTGAAGAAGCATGTTATATACACATGTAGTGATTCAAATTCATTGCGAAGACGGGCTATGCTAAACATACGGTCGCTGTAATTGTGAGCACTCTCAACATTGCGATCAACTTTAATCACGGAAGACCGCCTTGTTCCGACGTGCCTAATCCGCCCATAGTTCGCAGTTGGAGAGATAGAAGCAATATGTCGCGAAATCAGGGAATTATGGAAACATATTGGAGACATGTCATGATACTGACGTGTATATGCTCAAAATATGATCAAGGACCCACAATTGCAAAAAATGCCCCAAGTACGCTATGATTTTCCAGCAGAAGTTTTTGCTAACCCTTGAAATTGTATCACTATGCGGGCGGAGAATATAGGACTTTATACATCTGTATTCTTTTATGCCTCTCCGCTTCTTTTCTGCTCACCACCAAATTAACGGAACGGGGCGTGATTTGTTAAGTTTTGAATCTAGATAAATATGGCCAATAAGTTAATGTAATCAATTTAATTCGCCTCCAATAAGAGTGCGTAGGTTTAATAAATATAAGATTAGATACAAAAACGGCAATTGAATCGGATTCTTGTTTTACACCTGGAATAATGGCAAGTCTAGTATAGTCAAAACTACTTCAATTATCTACCTACCTTTCAGAGAATTTGATAGGAAAGCAGTCATTGGCAATGTTAAGTTTCTCTGAGCAAACTAGATAATGCTATTGGGGTAATATTCTATTGCATCCAAGATTGCGGAGGGTTACTGTATTACTTATAGCTTTAAAACCATAAAATACAAGTGCATCGTCGCAATCGATCAAGCTGGCGATCACAATATACATGACTTGATCAATTAATAATAACCACAAGCAACGAAACTTTTGTATCGATTATTTACATTGTATTTATAAGATGAAATATTTGCAATTACATTTTATTTGGCAAAGCCCAATTAAACACAAAACAATAAGTATAATAGACTTGAAGCTATCAAAGGCAAACCTTGCGGTGCGCCCACATGTAATATTCCTTTCACGCTTGCGATTCTAGCAAATTGCGAGTATAACTCACAACCTTACAGATTTATACATCATCGGTGTGCTGCAAGAAAACATGAAGCAGTACTTAACTTTGCTGCTAACATTATTAAAATATGATTTTAAGTTAAATTTATGTTTGAAATGATACTCGGAAGACCGATTACTGGTTTGCACGAGATTGTGTTCACGTTTTTTTCGATCGATGCAGCTACAATATCCCGATTTGTTTTTCACCACCTTTTCTTCCTGATCGTATTATATAGAACATTGCAAGCGGGTCTTTGGTGATGTATCGAACCGTTTCAGACTTTCGATGTAGTGTTGGACTTCTCTTTAGGGTAGTCCCTTCATAAAGCTGAAATGATCCTAGAAAGGTACATATGTGGTCTCATCATGTGCCCACCTTGATGTGTAGTGATTAAAGTGTTCCTATGAAACTTTTTAGGACCACCACTAAAATTCCACCACCAATAAAAATCTAATCAAATTTTTTATGGCTCAAAGCTCATAAGAGGTGGCGATTAGATATATCTACTGCGAGCTAAAGGGTCTCAATTCCTTCTCAAGTCTATTGCTATCGAACTTTCCAAGGATACATTTAATGCACAAAAGGTTCTTTCAATAAGCCATCATCTTGATTATATCTGCTATGCTAAAACGTCAGCCTTGAAGCCTCTATGCTTTGCTTAAAAAATATCCGCAACTATGACCTTTTTCGTCAATTAGTGTAAATACCATCTATTATGCACGCTGATAATTCATTTCTTATCTTTCTTATGTATCTGTGTATTATCTGCATTTAGTTAAATGTTGACTGAAAACTAATAGTGTCCAACTCCGAGGAATTTCTGTGATTTAAAAGAAACAAATAAATATGTAAATTAAAATTTTTACTGGACATTTATCAAATTTAATTTTTGCGGCCGCCAATGAATCTAGAGATATATACTTGTATATACCCTTGACTTTTAAGGCTAAAATTCTAATTAATTTTGTTTTATAAGTTTTATATCATAAATAATGTTTTTTTTCCTTTAAGAAAGTGAAGTGAAGTGCCTGCTGAAAGTGTGAGCAATATACATATATAAATATATATATCAAATTTACTAATGTCATAATGCTTTTCATATATTTATTTTTTCTAATGTTTGGTTTAAATTCTCGTTGACTTTAAATGAAATTTGTCACAGAAATATTACCGTAATCTACTACACTCTGTCTGGTATGTGACTAACGTTCAATATATCGGCACAGACTCGATTCAAGAAACATCGATAGAAAATCGGTATGACGGTGAAAAGAATCGATACATAGATTATATGCATCTGTGTCTACATCCCGACCTACACTTTATATGTTTGGAGTATGGAGAGTGATCGTGCGGTTAAAAAGAGGAAAATGTCGTCTTTGGAACAGCTTAAAAATATAACTACAATTGTTGCTGATACCGGCGATTTTGATGGTAACAAACCAAAAAATTATTTATAATATTAATACATTACTTAAATATCATTCATATTATATAGTATTTGAAAATAACTAAGTTATTAATACATAATATATATATATATATAAGCTTAATCCTACAGTGATTCCAAATTCATAGATAAATACTTATAGGTAAAATATATATATATATATATTTTTTTTTTATCTATGTAAATATATATATATCGCTTATGTTAAGTGCATTTATTCACATGTACATGTAAAAGGTCAAACGAAAGTCGGTCTCACACACAGCTTTAACTTTTATTTGAACTTCAGGGACTTAATCACAATTTACATATGCTGATTATGAATGTAGTATATATATGTGTTTATATATATAATTTTCGAACATAAGTATTAAATTGAAGTTCAAATAAAATTTATGTTTGATTCGAGTCCGACGACTGTGGCCTAATACTTTTGAACATATATTAATAAATATAAACAATAATACATGGCATCTGTCGGCTAAATGGCATTAATGCTATATCTGGCAACTTAATAATGTAGTGTTGAAAGCAATGGATATTGATAGATGTTTCATTAAGACTAACCGGCTAATTGATTGATGTTTTTATATTAAAGTAAAAAATTGTGTTGATGAAGATCCGCTTTATCAGAAATATTTTCAACGATGCTTTAATACAAAAATTAAAATATTAGTAGTATTTGCAATTTTTGAATTTGCTCATTGTTTACAGTAAATACAACTATCGATCGGTTTATTCCATATCTCACTCAGTCACATAGCTTAATGTTGTATCGACTGTGCATTGAAACATTTTGCACTAATTTACTACTTTATAAAAAACATTTTATAAATTATTAGTCGGTAGTCAGTGTCATTGTGCGTTTGCGCTACAATATTGTACACCAAATTTATTAAAGCAAAATGTATTTATTTTAAAATATAATATTACATTTTTAGGTGCAAAAATGCGTCATTAGTTACAAAGAAGCAGAAGCTTTCTGCGAAAATGCGGAAAGTCGTCCTTAATAATAAGCAAAATATAAGGTTGGTTGTTGCGATGATCTCTAGCACGTATATATTTTGATAAAATATATTATATATATAATAATCAAAATATATACGTGCTAGAGATCATCGCAACAACTAACCATAAATAATGCAACAAAAATTTGATTCAATTCTTAAAAACGATAAACTTAACCCCTGATTTGGGATTGAACCAAGGATGTTCGCAAACATAAATTCCGAATAGCAGCCGACTATTACCAAATTAAACTTTCTTATCCAACAAGAGTAACAACAGTCATTAAGTTCTGCAAACAAAATAAAAAAACGTAGGCTAATACTGTCGGTGACGTCTATTATTTGTATTATGCTAAATATTTAATGTGAATTAAATTACTTAGAAGAATAATGTATACATTTTCTTCATTCAAGTTTATTTTATTACTATAATGGCTTAATATTTGAATATTTTTTATTTTAGCAATTAATATTTATAAGCCTACCGATGCAACGACTAACCCATCACTTATTTTGTCTGCTTCAACAATGGAACGCTATAAGTACTTAGTACAAAATGCCGTCGATTATGGCAAAACTAAAAAAGGGTAATGTGATATTTTAATATTTAAATATATATAGTTTAAATAACCTCAGCACGGTGATGAAGATGTGTTTGATGATGAAGTGTTTGTTTGCATACAAAGAAATAGCCAGAATAACAAACACGTAGCTTCAGAACCCATAATGCACAAAACTATTTATAATAAGAGAGGACGCCAAGAACACGCACCACAGATCTCAGGTTGTAACAACACACTTGACCACCTGTCATTTGGTCACTCGCTTGTGCTCCTAATCATTCGCAAATGCCCTCACTATTGGAGCAGCATGGGACATCACTGGTATGACATAGAACAACTCCACTTCCGATACATAGAGAAACTCCCTATTTAAAATACCTTCTGCAGAAGGTCTAAGTGTATTTAAGGACACAATACGGATTCATACCAATAAGAATTTCTGCTTGCCATTACCGCCTGCGGGGAAAAAAGAGTGAGGCATCTTGCAGCTCACCATAAAACTTGTTACAGCCGAAAGCTGTAATTAACTCATTATTATTCTTATACATAAGAGTGATGGGAAACCTTAGATACTTAGATACACTTTCAAGGGTGAGTCCCTAATAGGACAGCCACAAAAACGATGTGATCTGATAAACCTGATATCAGATTGTACATAATGACTTAGTGTTTATGAAACAGCAAACACAATTTAAGATTTCCAAAACTTGTACATATATGGATGCTTTAATATTTTAACCGTGAAAGCTAAGATCGCAAAACGAAATGTAAACTACCAAACTAAACTTCCATTGTACAACTGATCTGAGTTCGGCTCCAACAACAAACCCTCTATAAACAGGCGAGACTTTTTGTTTATTTATTTAAGTGCTTTAATTTAATTAAAGATTGCACATGTAATTGAATCAAAAAATGCACGGGCACATTTTATTTCCAATAGACAATTGTACATTGTGTAATGCTAATTTTAATTTTTATTAGATATTTACATTTTTAAAGGTTAGAATTTTCATTACAGATCGCTGGAGAATCAAGTAGCAGAAACTATGGATTATTTGAGCGTATTATTCGGATGCGAAATTTTGAAAGTTGTGCCTGGTAGGGTATCTACCGAAATAGACGCTCGACTCTCATTTGACACAAAAAAAAGCGTGGATAAGGCATTAAAATTAATTGATTTGTACGCCTCCTTTGGAATTGAGAAGGAGCGCGTCTTAATAAAACTTGCCTCAACGTGGGAGGGCATAAAAGCAGCCGAAATTTTGGAAAAAGATCATGATATACATTGTAATCTTACTCTGTTATTTTCTTTTGGTCAAGCAGTTGCTTGTGCTGAAGCTGGTGTTACACTAATATCCCCGTTTGTCGGTCGCATATTGGACTGGTATGTAGCTAACACGGAGACGAAGAAATTTGAGCCTCATGATGACCCCGGTGTTAAATCAGTTACAAGTATATATAATTACTACAAAAAATTCAATTATAAAACGTTGGTAATGGGGGCATCATTTAGAAACATTGGTGAAATAAAAGCACTAGCTGGATGTGATTTGCTTACAATCAGCCCATCCTTACTGAAGGATTTGGAAAGTGATGAAGAAGTCCTAAAAACTGCTTTATCCGTAAAGTCTGCGAAACAGCAAGACATTAAAAAAATTGAAGTTGATGAGAATCTATTCAGATGGTTACTTAATGAAGATGCCATGGCGACTGATAAATTATCTGAAGGCATTCGAAAATTTGCAGCAGACACTGTTAAACTGGAAAGTGTTATAAAAAATTATTTGGCATAATGTTCCTTAAAAGACATTGACTTAAATTTCTATTTTTCAACATCAAGTTTAGATTTTAATCGGACAGTTCTTTAAAAAAAACTGTATGTGAAATACATTATATATTAAATGAGCTTGAAAATAAAGATTTTACATCCGCAAAGTACTGGACAATCTCCTTTGAAAATTTATTTTTTCATTATTTATACTTTATATATTTATTTTATACTAATCCTATTAAAGTTGGGTAAAAGGGTGAGTTATTTTTCTACCAATATATGTAAAAGGGAAACGAATCTGTTCCTAGTGAATTTTGCAGACACCAATTGCATAAGCAGTGTTGCAGGATTGAACTTGTTTAGTTGTAAAAGAATCATTGACCTTCTTTGACCAACGTTCAACAAAGCTGAGAACATCCTTAGCTTTGCTTACAGTAATGGATATATAAATATTGCAGAACTCCAAGATTTGTTACTCTTTTAAGCTTTGGAAAAAATGTCATATGCTTACACATAGAACAATTTAGATATAACCTATTGGCTAAACTTCAATGTTGCATAGAATTTATAATGTATAATTGGTGTGAGAAGAAAAATTTCATTATCATAAATATTAATTACTACAGTTCTCTGTTAGTGAACATACGAATGTTAGCATACTCCAACGGACAGAAAATCATAAAAGACACCTTTTCCAATCAATAACTATACACGTTGAGTCATATGAAACTCGCAATCCGTTAGTTTTATGTTTACATTATATATTTTTAACTTGCAATTTCAATGTTAAAGTAAGCTGCGGATTAGTTATGCTAAAGGAACCATGTTGATAAAACTTAGATCTTCTAGGCGTTCCGCCCACCCTGGTTGGCTTGTCGGATTCAATTTCTACAAAACAACTTGCTGGATGTGCAGCTCTACGGTTTCCAAGCGTGTTAAATTTGTTCGAAAGCTCACGAAGAATTGCTTCTTAACCATTCTTTACATTAACCATTCTTTAAGCTCCGGGAGTTTTGCGATGTTTGCCCAAGAAACTAAGCGCTTATTATTAAATCTCGATTTTTTAATTAATGCGAAAAAATATTTTACATGCGAATTTTGATTATTTGATGGACAGCCAGTTTCTTCATAATAGTGAGTAAAAATAGCAGAAGTAACTGGATTCCTTTGCGGCTATTGATTTGGGTGGCGGTCATACAAACTTAACAAATAGTTGTTATTGAATAGACCGCCCAATTATGATTAATTACATGGGGTTGAAAGTATCAGCAGAGACTAACATAATGAACACAAAACAAATGGCATATTCCCTAGGTCAAGGTAGTTTTTTCAAAATTCACCATACACCGTACAAAAAGATAGCATTATGTCATTTATGCAACAGTTAAAAAGGGGGCAATTTATGTCTTTTTCCCTGGACAGTTTATGTAACGAGGAAGTTTCATCCCATCCATAAGCCAAATCGATTTATATAATCCTTGAATTTCAGACAGCAGTAGATGGTTTGATGAGACTCATTGTGTTGTTTTGTCAATATCTGCTATATTTTCTAATCAGCTAGCTGCACTGAATAAACCAGTGCAATTAAAAAATAATTTATTTTTTATTTTGTTATTGGCTGTTTTTTCACTGTCCATTTTTTTACTTTATTTCAGCCCAAAATATATCTTTACAGAAAATATCAAAACAGACGCAAGCCTTTGTCGAACTGCTAATAAATGCCCTTTATACACGTTGAATATAGGGGTAGAGTCTTCAAAATTCACTGCCAAGTTGTATACAGCGATATTTTTCGAGCTCATATTTTAAAGAAAGTTTGCACACCTACAATTTCCAGAATTCTTAAACAAAGTAAAATTTTAAATTAATTTGTCTCTGATAGAATCGTATCCAATTTATGCATACTTAATAATTGAATTTCGCTTTCATTTTAAAAATGATATTTAATTTGGCAAAAAAATAGACAAAGAGCTCTCTGGGCGTCTTTACCTAAAATCAAATTAAGTTACAGAAACACCATCGTAAATGTGAAAACACAGATATATTTATCACTCAACACCGCATAGATCGAGAACAGAAACCTCCACCGCACTTAATATTCCACATGAGATCCCGAATCAAGATACAGAATTCAAAAGTTATAACGAATAACTGATGTATAAATCGTTTAGGCCATTTGGATTGCAGTTACTGTAGAACAAGAATGCCTGTCTCACAAAGTCATTGATGAAGTCGAAAAAAAAATTAATCATAATAAAATGTGATGGTCACAGCACATCCACCGTATTTGGAATTGTCATTGGCCTTGTTTCAGAAGTGAAGTCAAATCAAGCAAGATATTAGAGGTATAGCAAATATACCAAGTACGCCCGAAATCTCACATATCGATGGCGAACTTGAGTCTGAAAAAGTAATAGAAGTGGTAATGAAAATCGACACGGGTGGCATAAATAAATTATCTAAAGTCCTTCAAGTATTTTACATTGCATTATATTACTATTCACCGTGCATTCCATACACAACTCTAACGGTATTGCATAAAAGTACTTGTTGCAAGTAGATCAGAGGATGGACCCAAAGAAATGTAACTAACTAATGTAAATCAAATTACTTAAGCAGATAGATCAGAAACATATTTTTCTGTTAGTTGAGTTATGAGTTGTAACGGCTTGGATTCAGCAAATTTCAGCAAGTTATCGACGATGTTTTGGAAATCATGGTACACTTACTTCGATGGCATAATCGTCTTCACTAAAAATTTAACAGACCAGACAAAGAACCCCTGAGCAATGCCACAGAGGTATAAACGCAACAAAAGCAGCTTTTGAAACGTTACGTTATTACACACACATTTGGATGAGTTAATCATCATAAACGAAGGTGTTCCGAAAGAAAGCGCGGTAGGGCCCGTATCACCGTACCACCATGAATGAAATTGCTTATCAAGAGTCAAAACCTCTGAAAATCTGCAGTCAGAACAGAAAGCCCATAAATATCTTTAGATAATACCTACACTTAGATAAGGAGATTGCCCACATGTTTTTTTAATAGCACAAAAATTTATCAAAGCGCCTCAGCGAAGAAACTTAGAATGCAAAGCAATTTTCAGTTAGTAAATGTGATTGCTAATAATTAGAAAGATGACAGATGTTAATACCACTGCTAAACAAAACAGATTAAATATATTCTAGGTTAGTTTGCCTAATGATTTGAAACCAGATCTTTGTTTTGCTTATATTTATATATTTGAACACATAATCAAATAAAATTTGATTCCGTATTATTGAAAAAGAAATTTAATTTTTACAAATCTTAATAATTTAGATATTTGAGGCAATAACTGGTATAGTCGATTAAAGCATGCAATTTCGACACTACAATGCTTAAAAATTCTTGACAATCGTTCGTAAAGCCCTATACAAGATGTGCTCAAAAAATGCATCTTACCTTTGAACTCTTATAGTTCAGCTCGCAGACAAAATTAATTACTCAAAAAACCATAGCCTAGCTAAATTATGGTAAAAATCCATTAACTATATTACCAAACATATAATATATAGAATTTTATTCCTAATAATGAAGTGCTGAAAAACACGGCGGTGAATAACGCCGAAATTCAACGCCAAGTTACTGATGCTATCTTGACGCCCGATTACCAAATTCACGAGCGGCTGTCCACGTTGAAAGCCCATACACATTGGATTTAAAAATCAACAATGAATGAGAAACGTAAATATATAAAATCAGGAAAAAATGGGAGCACTTTACGAAAGAAAAGCAAATGTTCCAAGAACGACTTTATTCAAAGAGGTAGACAAATGGAACAAATGCAAAGGACAGAAAGTGGTTTTTTGAACAAAATTGAAAAAGATATCTCAGAAACTACTGCAAACCTTGTACCAATATTAAGTGATCAAACTGAATTTTACGAGCAACTTCTGACTGAATACAACAGTTTCAATACAGGTAAGAGATCTAATTCCTATACTTAATTTTATTTTAACGTAAATGTTTTTAGTTTCAATTCTTCAAGGATCAAACAATTCCATTTTAGAAGAACGAGAAATGGACCACAGTGGTGAACAAACAGACTCGGCAGATTACAAACAGAACAATACATTTATGAATCGGTTTGATTTCGACCTTTCTTCGGACGATATTAATTCTGTAATTTCAAAACAAACACAAGCTTTAAAAGGCAATTGGTCTGCGATCGGGCATTACAAAATAGATATACCAATTTTAAAATCGTTTAAAATGCCAGACGTCAAATATTATCAGCCTCATAAAGTTTTAAAACAAGCTGACCTTCAGATATTAAATGTTAAATTGCCATTAACTATAAATGTTTCCTATCCCCTAACCCCATTGCAGACGGAAATCTTTAATATTGCAAATAATTACTTAGACCTCTATTATCCTCAGCGATCGCATAATAATGCAGAGGAAATCCGTTTTGCATACTGCGTTCATACTATTAATCATATATTACAATCCAGAGCACTAATCCTGCGAAATAATGAAAAAGTTCTTGGTCTTGTAAAACATCCTAAGGCACTACATAATGAGGTGCCAATACCAGATAGTTTAAGGGATCAGGGACTCTTCCGAATGAAAGCACTAATCATTTTGCCCTTTCGGGAATCTGCTCTAAAAACTGTAAAAATAATAGCGAAGCTCTTGTTTGAGAATCGAATGGGTACGTATAATTTAAAATATATACTTTTAATACACTTGCTCGCAAGTCTTTGCGTACACACAAAAACTAAACAAAACATCAAATTTGAGTGCTTATATCTCGAACGGCAGAATATTTACTAAACCAACATTTTTCAAGAAGATTTATCAAGTTCGTTTAAGAATCCCTGACATTTTTAACAAATTCGTGTGGTAAATTTGACAAATTACAAAGCCAATTGACAGCAAACGAAGCCACTTTCTGCATTATACCTTGTTAGAAAAGTCTTATGGACCGACTGTGTTTTTAGTATGCCTGTCGTTTAACCTAAGTTAAGTTTTATAATGAAGAAATGGAATATCATTTCGGCGTTGTATTAAGATTCACCATAAGTTTTATGTTAGGTTCCACAGAAGTAAAAATTCGTTTATCGACATTTCTATAAGAATATTCAATTGGGATCAGAGTCTCCATCAGCGATTCTCCTCGCCTTAACCATTTTTTTTATATAAGTTAGCGCTGCTGCAGTAAGTGGCTGGTCATTTTTTTCCCCAAATAAGATTCTTATAAATGTTACGCAATCAGAAAAACATCTAGATGATAGTTTAACGTCTCTTTCGATCCAAAGGAAAATAAAATCAGTGTGGCAATTAAAGGACACATTTTTTATGGAAATAGTTTTATTGTAACATAATAGGTTTAATTTTCCCATTCTCTCGTGAAATGGAGTAAGTGATCTAATCAAGGCCGCCTTTAAAAAGGTTAAGACTAAAGATATAAACAATTTTTCTGTATATACATATCAATTTTATTATCAGTTTAATCAGGAAAATTATATGATTTATAAGTATATTATTTTCATTTTACAAAAACTGAAATTAAAGATGAGATAATTATGTAAATTCCATGCGTACACGGCAAATCTAGGAAACAGAATATATTTTACATTTTTGACCACACATTGATTTGCCACACTTAGTAAGTTTATTCAAAAAGCAACTATTAATGCAATTCTTAAACTTCATTTATAGTACAATTTATCGGATTATCGTTACTGGTTTCTTTTTCATTCCGTTTGTTCTGAAGTTATCTTATAGTGATACTTAAACGAAACACAAAAGCACTTTTTAAATATTTTTATAAGAACAATTTTCACATTTCTTATAAGATCTGTTATAATGTAATACATGACCTTATAATTGGTCAGTTTCGATTTATTTGCTAATTTCTTTATACGCAAGCTTATCAATATTTTAAAATAATTAAATAAACTAAAGGGTTACTTTAACTCAGACAAACAAAATATGTGAAAATATAATTTTATTAATATTTGTTGTATAAATAAATTTTTTTTTTTTTTCTTTAGATCATAATGCCAATCCGCCCATAACGAAGTTCGCTCGGTTTCTTGAAGAATTTTCTGGAAATAATATACATTTCCCTAAAACCAATCCCAAGCCGTTTGATTATGAGAAAACATTTAACGGCAATACTGATGACAACTTCAAAATTGGCATACGTCTAACGAAAAAATCGATGTCACTTTACTCTGACTTAAGCGTGTCGGATATATTAATTGCTTCTCCGTTGGCGTTACGTATGATTATAAATGATAAAGACCAAAACTTCGATTTTATGAACTCAATTGAAGTACTCATTATTGACCAAGCTGACCTATTTTTAGCTCAGAACTGGGAGAATCTTCTTTACGTACTGGATCACTTACATCTGCAACCACAACATCTGCCTAATACAAATTGTCAACGCGTACGCAAATACTGCCTTAATGGAACATCTCGTTTCTATCGACAAACTTTATTTTTCTCTTCGCATGAGCTTCCTGAATTTCGCGCAGTTATTAATAATAAATGTCATAATTTCCAAGGAAAACTGCGCACAATTAATAAAGTTAAAAATGGTGATATATGCAATGTAATTACACCCGTACAACAGGTGTTCCAACGTATCGATTGCTCAAGTGTAGAGTTGGCTTTGGAAGATCGATTTCAATATTTCGTTCAAAATGTTTTGCCGCAATTTATTAAAGTAGGGTGCTCACATTGTCTGCTGTATGTACCCAGCTATTTTGATTATGTACGTTTTAGAAATTACTTTAAGAAAGAAATGATAAATTTCGTTCAAATAAGTGAATATACAAAAAAAGAAAAAATTTCCCGAGCAAGAGACATATTTTTTCATAGTGGCGCACCAATTTTACTTTATTCAGAAAGAGCTCACTTCTTTCGACGCACTCGTATTAAAGGTGTTCGTCATTTGATATTTTATCAGCCCCCAAATTTTCCTAATTTTTATTCTGAGCTAATTAATTTAATGCTTGAATTGAATCAGAACCCCCGAGATGGCTTGCAGAATACCATGAGTGTTAAAACCATGTACACCAAATTTGATTTACTTAGTTTAAGTAATTTAATTGGAAATGAGAATGCCATAAGATTGACATCAGGTGAAAGCAGTTCATATCTTTTCTCAAATAAAGACTAATGTCACAATTGCTAAGTATTAGCATGTAATGAAAAAAACAACATATGTTTTGCTTTAATAGTTTTTAACTTTATTAACTACGAATGGTGTGCACTGGGCCATTTTTTAATTTATTTACTTTTAATGCATTTAAATACGCGGAATACGGTTTTCCTTCCGCCAATCGTTCAGTACTGCATATGTACTTCGGTCCGATAATGAAAGTTACTTTTGACTTAACTTTAAATTACTAAAAATAAATGTGAGTGTTGTTATATGTGTTATATTTTTTCGCTCAAATGTGCTTTTCCTCGAGTGTTTTTCTAGAATGTATGACTGCTTGTGTATTTTGTAAACAAGTATGTCTATTCGCTGCATTACTTAAACAAAACACGTGGATCAGCTTTAAGATTATAGCTATGATTTTTTAGATTTATACAATGATTGCAATTCAACATACTAATGCACTTAGTTGTGTTGGCGAGGATGATGTTATATCCCTGCAATGAATTGTTTTGGTCAAAACGTTTTAACGCTGGCTACATATGCTGGTCATTTGCAGGTGGTGCTCGAATTGTTACGACGTCGCACATACAAAGACTTAAATCTGTCATCGCTTATACCGGCCATCTGTGTGGCGGCCATGTGCAAGCACAATGCTTTAGAGAATTATTTTATGCGCCTCGATCCAATAGGAACACAAGACTTACAGACTGTGCATGGCCTTGGAATAAATGACTTGAGGCAAATGGTTAAATCGAAACTGAGAAAGAAGAGAACCCTACCTTTTCAGCATAAAATCACTTATAAACATATTTAATTGTATTTGTATCAAATTTATTCCTAATTATGTACCTATGTAATCATGGCTCTAATTATACTTGAAATAGACTAATTTAAAAATCATAAGTAATTTTAATTTTATCTGAATGGTCCGGGTGCCGAATAAATATTAATACGAATTATAGCTGATATACTCAATTAATTATTGACGTAAAGATAAGGTATAAATCGTCGCAGTTTGTGGAACCTGTTAAAAAGAAAAGAAAAGTTAAATCAAGTCATGTAGTTAACAAACACGTAAAAGAAATATCTTTTCTTTGAACGCCACCGCCACTCCGCCACAGCAATCCCAACTCTAGTTGTTGACAATGTTATCTCCATTAGCCTTTGAGCATTGTAAATTTAGTACCACAATTTGATAGGAATTAGAAAAAATATACAGTCGTTGCATAAGGCACCAACCAAAGCATATGAGGTGGTCAATCCATACGAATTTCTTTCAAGTGCAACCAGGGACACATTAGTGCGTAAGGGGTACGCAATACTAGTGTCTCTTAACACAGTATTAAACTTTTACGCAATTATTCGCGTTTTTTAATGGAAGAACTTGGAGACGACAAGTTGCATTCTTTTGATTTTGGCTGAAATTTTTTATTACGATTTCAACAGCTTTGGCATTTACCCGTTGCTAACACAATGTTATTTTAATAGCAGTCAAGTGGCTTAAAACTGTACATACCTGGATAAAACCATTATTACACTAATTTGCCTAGTAGTACCGCACAGAGTGGCTCTGTAGTTATCAACCGATCGAATGTATATCATACTTAATGAAGATACCTCAAGCCTTCATATGCAAGCTGCTAATGAGAGGGTGCCGACTAACGATAAATTGCGTCAATATACAATCTACATCTGTAGTTGCTACGACTCGCTGATTTCCGAAGTGGAAGTTTGGTTTTAGACAATGTCACGGCACTTTGGAACAACTTCACCGTGTGGTCAACTTCGCTATTGATGCTATAGAGCAGATGTATGTAGTCACTGTATTCATGGCTTTTATCAAGCATTTGACAGGGTGTGGCATGGCAGCCTTCTGTTTAAGCTAAGGAGCATTCTAATTCTGTACCTAATCTAACCGTGACGTATGGTTGGATGAAAACAATGTGCTTTTCAAGCGATGTGACTCCAAGGGGCAGAATGGCAACGACGCGATAAAAATGGTATTTAGTAGATTAACCAAGGTAGGCCGAGTTGGCTAAACGGATTTTGTCCTTCCGATTGACCAATTCTCTGATGCAAAAACAGCCAATGACGTCAAACAGCAATTATGGCAGGATGACCATTAGGCAAGATGATGGGATGCTTCGCATCGAAGTCTAAATGAGAGTGTTGAAGACGTCCTCCAATATGTATGAGACCATCACCATCCAAGATTGGGCACAGGAATACAGTCGTTGTATCGACATCAAAAGCAAATGAGTTCCACCTTATATGTCTTCAACTGTTAGCGATCCTGAGCGTGTGTGGCCTTCATGTTTTACTCAGCACAAAACTTTAAATATAAGCAAAAACTCTCAGAAGTTTCTCAAGTGAATTTTGGAATTTGCAATGATTGGGGAGGTCGTATTCTGTGGTTAAAATCAGGGTACTCTACCGACGCTCTGGTAGGTCGCATGCGATTGAAGTGTTTTCTGGCCAAGCACAAATATCCTGTATGCCACAGATTTGATATGAACACTTCCGCTGGGGAACATCCACGGAAAATGATGTCAGCTGGGTTTGTCTGGTACATGCTTCTGAATTTGATTCTATTAAAGACGAAAATGTTGGAATCCGAAAGCGCTTGGCGAATCCAAGCAAGTGCAATAGCTGAGTCGGACCAGCAGAAGTAATTGCAAGAAATCGGGGTGGAATTAGCGATGTTGCAAATTAACTCGGACATGAACTGTGCCACAGCTAACACCAACTTTGAAACTGTGAAATCAGGTGTGTGGAAGTAGAGCCAATAATTTGCAAACAAAGATAGAGACACGCACTGTAAGCGGCTATGCTTGTTGTAGAATGAAGAGAGGAAACCGAAGAAACGCAACCGCCGAAATTTGGAATATGTGCTCCATCCATAATGAGTGCAAGAACTGAGGGTGGCTTTCGTCCCAATTCATCTTGTCCTTCCATAAGATCTGCATGCAGATTTTGAAACTCGTGATGATGGGTCTTATTAAACCAATCGGATCATAAAACTTTGCAATCGATGCCAAGATTGATCATATCGTAGCCAACGACTCAAGAAATGAAAAAGAAAGCTGTCGGAAGTGTCATCAAATTTTATTGTATTTTCATGATCTCTCTAGACCCACAAGCTCAATTGAGCCCCATTTCCGAATTGGAAAATGTCCTTTTTCAAAAAGGTCCTTGCCCTGATGACGAAAACTTGAGACTTCCTCGATGGTGTCCCTTCCTTTTATCAGAGCATCATCGTAGAAATCTATTGGGTAGTTGGATTCCTCGTCGTAGGACAGCTGACGCATTGCCCGAATGGCTAGAAATGCGGCTAGCCTCATGCCTGTATCCAGCGAATATATTTCAATCTCATCGTCATATATTTTAATCACGCTACGGTACATCAAACATATGTAGGCGAATAGAGCAATCTTGAAAAAACGAAATCGATTAACTTGTGTTGAGCAAACAAAGGATAGTTGAGCGAGCCTGTGGTAGAGCTGTCCAACTTGTGCACGCAGTGGAGCGTCAAGGTATACTGTGCCAAATCCTTTTGCTTGACCGAAGGAGACATATGACAAAAATTTATGTATACCTGCATGAACGAAGAGTATAGCTTCTTTAAATTTGGATTCTTTGATAAATTTGGCCTCCAGAGATTCGAAACGTGTCAGAGCACGGTCCAATGAGTCTCTTAGCTTGTCAAGGTTTGCTTTTGCGTGCAGTCGCACAGCGTATTCACCGGACTGGAGTCGCGTATGATGTTGCAGGAAATGCTGTTCGCATATAGCGTACTCAGCCAAGGTTAGTACGGACGCAAAGATCCACAGCAGCTATCCATTCTTAAAACCGTTTTATAATGCTATCCAAATTTTTAATCTCAGATTGGTGCTTGGACTCTTTTATTTGTGCCGTCAATGTGAAGCGGGTATTGTTGGTATCATCCCATCTGCCACAATCCTTTTGAAGAATAGGCAGGCTATCGGCGATCTCAATTTGGTTCAGCACCAATCAGCAGGTCGATGCGCTGGCTTTTATGAAAAACCATCGACCATAAATCGAAATGGGCATGATTTATAGTTATTGTGTGGGTAATGTTCCGGAGCCTAGAACCACAATGTTTGAGCGATAACCTTTGATTTGGAGCTGGTTAACAAAACGAGAGGTAATGATGTTTAGCTGTGCTGCGGTTTCCAACAAAGCACCGCATGGTATGAAAGCTACAGATCGAGACCTGGATTATCCATATGTTGCTTTGCGGAGGATACATGCGAGACAGTTGAAATTAAGTCATAGAAATGCGATTGAGCGGCAGCCGATGGTTGCGCTGGAGCGAAGCGGTTGGGAGATAAAGCAAGAACCACATAAACAATGAGTGATGCTTCGACGAGCAGTTCCTACAAAGCCCAGAGTTGCACTGCTGTAGACCTTGTCCTTTTCGAAGGCAGTTTAAAAAGCAGCCTTTTATCCTCTTTATAGCGAATAATTAAAGCAAGCGATAGGAAACGTAGTAGTTTTTCAATTTTATTGGAGTTCACATATGAGAATTTATGTTGTCCTTAGCTCCCTCAAACCAATATTCCAAAGAGGTGACTGACGAACCTAGGTACAGCCTTTAGCTTAATCTTACCGTTGCGAAGTGTTTATATGTATTTACTATGTCTGTATGTTTTTTAATCGCGTTCGAACTCACGCGTTTGTATGTGTGTGTATGCCTAAACACCGAAATGTGCAAAAAGCGCGTTAATTTTACAACGAAGTGTAATAATATTGCCGGACCGAAAACAAGAAACCAAAAATCATTGTGGGGTCACCAAATGCTTAGAGGAGACACTATTTTTGTCACCTTTTGAAACGGCTACAAATTTTTCGTTGCGCGCAGTGGGTAAAGTGCAAAAGGCAATTTATAATAGAATGTGAGAAAAAGATTTGCAATTATGCAACCGGATCAGCTGTGCACTGCCCAAAACAAAAGCTGCCTGCTATGCAAATGTATGCAAACTGATAAAAGGCAGCTAGGGTTATAGAAAAATCTTAATCTATATATTTAAATTTATATCTGTTATGACAGTGGGCATAATTTTGACTTTAATTCGTCTGCTTTACCATTCCCATTACCCAAGCGCCACTCATTATCCAATCAATTGACAATTTTCCCTTGCAACGCATAATTGCTGTTGACCTTGGTTAGAACACCAAGCTTTAAGTTTCAATAAGGGAGCTGCAGGTTTTATTAAACCTTGGCCGACGGAGCTTAAAGACCCAATCACAACTAAATTTGCCTTTAGCATGTCTTCCGCAAATCACTGATCGCCTTCTGCTATAAGAAGTGGCATGGCTTGCCTGAGGAGATAAATATTCATCTCACCGGATAAATGGTTTGCCATCTACATCAATATATTTTTCTTCCTATTTAACGTATTATTTTACTATTATTTTTCACTTTTTTTTGTTGATTTTGTTATTTTATGTTTAAACATATGACTAACATTAAAAAATAAATATCTCTTTTAATTACTTATTTTAATTACAAGTGATTTTGTTCTATTTATATGTATTTTTGTTACTTTAGTTGACACCCTGTACATGAACTTCATTCGCTAAATAAAATATAGTAAAATAAATTAAATCTAAAGTTTGGATTTGTGCATCCATATATAATAATCTTCCGATTAAATGCATATTTATTTCAAATACATCTTCTATGAACATTAATGTGTTTCTGAACTGAAAATTTTTTATGCGATCTTCCAGACATCCTTCAGGGGTATAAGTGATTTAATATAAAATATAAAATAGACAATCACGAAATTACGATTAATTTGTTCTCATTACTTCTATGTTGATAACTATTTTCTTTATATATGATTATTCTATGTATAGTAATCTCTTATATTGCAAAGGCGTAGCTTTAGCTGTGAAAGACTTGATGAGTTGAGATTTTTATTATATTTATTTAACACAGCTGAGCCGTCGTGATTGATTAGGGGTAGAGAGATAAGTTGTAAAGAGTATTATACTGAGTGCATAGTACCCGAAATGATTTGTGTTAGGCGTAATGCGTTGTGAACGTGGAAAAAAAGAGAGGACAGTTATTTTTAGTAAGACGAAATGAGACGGAGAAGCTTAGATGACGTAGAAGAAAAGGTGAATATATTTCGCCAACAATTAACTTCTGAAGAATAACAAAAGCAAGAATCGTTCTTTGGTTTGATAGCGACGGAGGATTCAGAAATAAGAACCGGCTGGAGTACGATGATAAAAAAGAGAGATTTCTCAGCTTGAGCGCATCAGACGTGTTTTTTGTATTCGTCAAATTTTTATTTCTATTCTTGCATAATTGCCTACCCTTTTTTGTGAAGCTTACATATTAAAGTAATTTAAAGTTAGAAGCTTTATTATTTTTGTGCAAGTTGTCCTTCCGCTGTGACCGTAAGTCATCTACACATATATTTTATTTTAATTTTAACAAACGCGTCAGTGCTGTGCTTTTGTTAGTGTCTGTTTTTGATTTCGTTTCGTTTGCGTTTCGTTTTGCCTAACATTCTATTCGTAAGTGTGCTTGTTTGTGCATTGTTAACATTTGCACCGCGCTCTCCAAAAGTTTTTGTTGTTGATTTGATCGACAGCATTATTTGTATCAAAATCCGTCTTTTCTATTGCTATTGTTTTTTTCCCGTCGCCTTTATTTTCGTTTGTCTGCTTTGCGTTTTGCACCGAAATAAGTAACCCAATAAATGTGATACCGACACACTCGCTGCCATAGCCAAAAAGGGCTGTGGTGGAATTCGTTGGTCATGCCCGGCTTGCATCGACATTCAAATTGATTTCTCCCGAATGTATAATTCGGTGAGAAGTCAATTTTTAAAACTGAATAATGTTGTTAAAAAGCTCATTACAGAGTGTGATTCCAGTGTTGAGCTTCTTAGCAATTTTAAATTTGAATCTCCTCCGAAACGTCCATGCCGAATTCTTGTCAGTACCCGTACCTCAGTCCCTAAAAAAACCCACCCAATTTTAGATACGCCTCAACTTGTAGACTCATCTCCAATGTTGTCGCTATCCCCTTCCCCCTTATTTACCCCCTTGGCGGCTCCACAAAAGCTGCCAATCGTGCCTGTTCTTGTATCTGTACCGGTTAACAATGAAAACTTCCGTGTTGTTAATAGTCGCAAAAGTAAATCCTCCCGAACTTAAGTTCAAACTACTAACAGTACTTCTTCCTCTACCCCACCTGTGCCAATTTTAAATGTTGTTGTGCCACGCAAGCAATTGTTTGTGTCAAGGCTTTTTGTGTCAAGGCTTTCCTCTGACACCACAAGTGAAGCCGTGGCTGCATTTATTGCTAGCAAAACTTCTGCTAGAGTCACAATTACGAAGTTTAATTTCTCCACTCCCCGAGAAATTTCTTCGCTTAAAATAATTGTTCCTCGTTAACCGTTCTCAATTATTTGTGGTACTAAATTTTGTCCAGATCACATGATTGTGCGAGTTGAAGCCTAAAAGCCGAAATCAGCAGTTGCCTGTCATCCATCCGGAGACTTCCATACACGCCTCGAACAGTGCACCAAAAAACTGATAACGTCCGATATTTTTCTAACATATCAGAATGTTAACGGGCTTCTATCCAAATTGAAAATTCTCTATTTGAATAGCATTTATTTTCAATCAGATATTGTCGCATTCTCCGAAACTTGGTTAAATTTAACAATATCTGATTGTAAAGTGCTCACAAATTCCTACCTTATATATAGACAAGAGCGACTGACTCGTAGAGGTGATGGGGCTTTAATTGCTGTTAAAACCTGGTTTGAGTCGGAAATTGTTCAACTTACAACGAGTACAAATGCTGAAATTACTTCTGTATAAGTTACTCTCGCATCGTGCTCGTTGTATTTAACTTGTTCATATATCCTCCCTCTTCTCACTTTGATACTTTTAGGCAGCACCTATCCTGCATAAATGAAGTTTCCACCCATGTCCGTGATAATGACCTATTCGTTGTATGGGGTGATTTTAACATCCCAAACATTTCGTGGATATCTTTTGCCTCCTCAAATTACCTTATTCCTTCAGATCAGCACGACTTTTTAGATGTCATGCTTGACCTTTCGTTGTTTCAGATCAATTCGATTTCTAATCTGTCTAATAGAAATCTTGATCTTATCTTTATCAAGGATCACCTTAATGTAATGTCTCTAGGACCTCCCCTCTGTCTGTCCGCGAAGATATGTATCACCCTATATTAGAAGTCACTTTATGTGATTGCAAATCTTCTAATTTGTAGAGGAAACTACGCCTTATTAACTAAGCTTATTTATACAACCGATTGGTCAAATCTGTATGACGCGGTTGACATAAATATTGCTGTTAACTTTATTTATAAAACTTTGAATTCACTCTTAGATGTGTGTATTCCAAATAGTATCCCCTTGACCAATTTTTCTAAACCACCATGGTTCACTAGAAGACTGCTTCACTTAAAAAATATTAAATCAAAATGTTTTAAAAAGTTTAAAAAGTCTGACTCTAGTTTTGACTTGTCGAAATAACTCTTAGCCAAGTCAAACTTCTTTATTCTCAATTTTCAGTGTTATGAGAATAATCTAGCACGTTGCAAAAGGCAAATTGCTTAAGACCTTAAGCAATTCTATAACTTTATTAAGTTTAAGAGAAGGTCTTCTGGTCTGCCTTCCTCTTTCTTTCTTGGGTCTGAAAAAGCAAGCAATAATTCCGGTGCATCGGACCTATTTGCTAACTTTTTCCAATCAACTTATTTCTCTGTCTCCACTAATAAGTTTTTTATACCTATAACATTGTTTCTTCTAACTCTATCCTTGCTCTAAAAATTCCTTAAAAGCCTCCTACTCTGCTGGACCAGACAATATTCCAAGTTGTCTTCTCAAGGAGTGTAGTGGTTCTCTTCTTCGTCCATTACATGTTAATCTTTCCCTTGAATCGGCTGTCTTTCCGACTCTTTGGAAAGAATCGTATATCATTCCTCTCCACAAAAAAGGTGGTAAGTCTGATATTACGAACTATAGGGGCATAGCTAAGTTGTCCACCATCCCTAAATTATTTCAAAAAAATAAGTACTTCTCCTTACAGCATCTCTGCAAGTCTCTTATCTCCCCTGCCCAGCATGGTTTTGTTAAGAGTCGGTCCACTAAGACCAATTTGTTAGAGTTTACCTTAATAGTTTATGTTGGTTTCTAAACAAAAATGCAAACTGATGTCATTTATACTGACTTCAGTAAAGCTTTTGATTTTGTCAACCATAATATTTTACTTTCAAAACTTGACTGTATTGGTTTTCCTACCTTATAGCTCTCCTGGATTTCTTCCTATTTATAGGGTAGAACCCAAAGAGTCTTATTAAGATCCCATACCTCAAACACTGGTTCAAGTTTCTTCTGGAGTACCTTAGTGTAGCTCTAGGTTTTATTAAACGCTGGTCAAAAGAGTTTAACGACCCTTTTGCATTTAAACATCTATACATATCTTTAGTACGTCCAATCCTGGAATACTACAGTATAAAATTCATCAGAATCGGATAGAGTCCGTTCAAAAGCAATTTTTCCTTTTTGCCTTATGTGGTTAAAACTGGGATACCAATCTTAGTTTACCATTGTACTCCAGTAGGCTTTTACTCCTGAATCTCCCGTCGCTAATAACCCGATACTTGGTGTTGTTTTTCTACATAAGTTCATTGTTGGCGACATAGATTCACTTTTTCTTCTAGGTCGTCAAAACTTCTTTGTCCCTTTTCGACCAACTAGAAACTACTATCCTCTCCTTTTGTCTACGTGCACAACGGGTTACACCTTCCACAATTCATTTCAGGTACTATTCACTCAGTATAATACCCTATATCACTTATTCTCCTCTGAAATCTCTCTTCCCCTAATAAAATCTTTGCTTTCAGCATATCGTCGGCAAATCACAATCATAGCTTGTCGGACTGGCTAAATATTCATCCCATCTATTTCTATATCTTTCTCCATATTTCTAACCTATATTATAATTTTAACTTTCATATGATAATGTTGTTAGTATAATATTTAGTTCAAGAAATATATTAACATATACATTTCTTTGTAACTACTCTTATCCACTTTGACTGTAGATTCTATTACATCACTGAAAAAACTTCCTGTGAACAGGGGCATAGCTGGCCGAACTGGCAAATAAAACACCTCCATCGTGTCGGTGATGTTATTAGAACTATATATATTTTCTTTAGGCTTATAGAAATTAATCTTTTGTAGTTTAAATTCTATTAATTACTTGAGTTGACACTCGTAAGGTCAACTATTTCAAATAAATAATTAAATAAATAAATAAATAAATAAATAAATAAATAAATAAATAAATAAATAAATAAATAAATAAATAA
>SCDZ01000632.1:0-40624 GCA_004143845.1 Drosophila lacertosa | reverse complement strand
AAAAAAAAAAAAAAAAAAAATAGGGAAGGGCAGAAAAAAAAAAAAAAAAAAAAAAAAAAAAAAAAAAGACAAACATTGCGTACAGTTTTGACATTTACGGATCATAACAATTTGAATTTACCGTTCGCAAATGAGTCCATTTTTGGCCGCGGCCAGTCGACGGATCCACGCACCGCAATGCCCCAGGGCATCAATTTGGACATGTGCCGTGTGTCCAAGCAATTGTTATTTTTTCTTCTTTTTCTCTTTTTTTTTTGACTAGCAAATATTTTAAGTGGCTTCCAGAAGTGGAGCGAAGATCATCTCGCAGCTGGCCAAGGTGCGTTGCATTAATCAAAATTCCTGTTATATTTGTCCAAATGGAAATGGAAATTAACATAAATATGAGACAGCCGTCGGGCATTACGTACATTTGACTGTGTGTGTGTGTGTGTTTATAAATAAACACGATGCTGGCGACATCTCTCGCTGCATATCCTGTCCACGAAACGGTTTCACTTCCGATGCAAACAAATTTTCCCATGACCTCAAGCGGAGTTGTCGAACGTTGATTTGCTCTTGTCAGCGTTGCCTGTTGCCTGTTGCCTCCTGCCCGGCCCGGGATGGATGTGCAGCTAGGTAGGAAGAACCCAATTCCAGCTTGTTTTATGTATGCACGCTCACGTTAGAGGAAAAAATAAAAAAATATAAAAAAAAAAAACGAAGCGAGCGAGGTCGAAATCCATGTCGATGAACAGGTTCTTTTCCTGCTTTGGTTTCGGTTTTTTTTTATTATTTTGGTAATTCGAGATGAGGGAAATGGAGCAGCAGCATCTCTTCTCATATGAATGCCATTTCGAATGTGTCGTTTTATTTTTTATTTTTTTTTTATATATATTTCTGTATTATGAGTTCACTGCACCTAGATTTGAGCACGAAAAGCGGGCGTTTTAAGTCATGAGCTGTGTGGGAGAATCGTTGCCTCGATGAGTTGGGGTCAAGGCGTGAGAGCCAGCCAGGTGGGAAAGCCTAACGAGGGTAGTATTCTTAAAGATATGTAAATTTCAGGACTACCCAAAGAAATAAGGGGGAAACATGGAATTAAAGTCCTCATTACAAAAGTAAAAACATGTTTTCTCTAGCACTTATTTGTAATCTCTAGCTGAACTTACCTTTATTATATATGTACATGCGTAAAGCCAGCGGTAAAAGCCAACAACAATCTGCCCACTCGCCTGGCTGCAAATGCTTGCAAAAATGAAATTATTGTCATAAGCAAATCTTATTGTTCATAGATAAGGCAAAATGTGCAACGCACGAAACACGACAACAACAAAAACAACAACTATAACTACAAAACTTTTTATTTATTTCCTGCATTTGTTTGACAATTTTCGCTAATTTGTGCAAGTATGCGGCAGCAACAAGCAAAGAGTCCTCTTTACTTTGGCAGGTCGAAGAGAGAATACTCTTAATATGTCCATGTTAAAATAAAGCATCAGAATGTTTCGTTAAGCACAAAGACATTCTTCAACACTGCACTTGGCAAATAAATTATGTTGAAGAATTATCAAAATAATATCAAAGTAATATAACTAATATCTCCCAAAGTTTAGTTTCCCTTAATTACTCGTAAAACCAAACACTTTCTTCATTAAATTACTTGATAAACTTGTTATTTTTCTTTGCTTTAAATTACTAATCCAAGCCAATGTTTTAAATTAGAGATGAACTAATTACTGAACAGCTGATGGTCACCGTGTGACGTCACAAATGGCGCAACAGTGTTGTAAAGCTCGACGTGAGAGTAGCGGTTGACAGCGCAAGTGTTTTGTGGGGGCAACGCGCGTCGCTTTGGTTGGCTAGCCGAAAAGCTCAAAGAGCAGAGAGCGATCGCAGAGAGAGAGCGGGAGCGAGAGAGAGAGATGTGAGAGTGTAAGTGTAATGGGTAGTGCGTGAGCTGAACGACAAAGCGATAGCATCTTTGTGCACAAACACGGACGGACAACGCACACAGAGGCAACCTGCTTGGCTTTGGCTAGTTGGCGGCTTTTCACCCAATGCGGCTAACCCATTGTTGTTGTTGTTGTTGTTGTTGCTGTTTCGCCAATTAGTTAGTCGCTGTGGCTGCGTAGCGTGCAATATTGGCATTGGCCAAGTTAAGAGGCTTGGTGGGGGGAGAGCGAGCAGACAGACAGACAAACAAAACTTGGCTCCCAGCCAACAAATGCGCAGCCAAACAGCAGTTAACGCGTTTTATTGTCTTCCAAGTGGCCACAACGAACTGTGCAAGTATTGTGTGTGTGTGTGTGTTTGTTGTGTGCGTAAACATTTGCCAGCCATGGGGCAACATCATGGCGTAGATCATTAGGCATAGATGGAGATGGTGTTATTATTTGCACGTTTTGTGTGAAATGCACTTGGCCCGGACTTGGCGAGCGGGGATTGGTCGCAGCAAACTCCTTCCTGGCTGATAAACATGTACAGATTAAAATGGGTTGGCCAGAAGACACAGAACCGCTAGCGGAAAACCTCCTGGGTGTACTTGTATTTGCAATTATTTATTATATTTGTTATTTGCCAAAAAGTAGTGCAGTTTGGTAATACAATAGCCAAAATATCACTTTCCTGATGTTTTGCAATTGCAGCTGGGGCTCAACTGCAACTGGTGATAAAAACCTGACAAAGAACTCGCTTTAAGGAAAAAAAAAAAAAAAAAAAAAAAAAAAAAAAAAAACAGTCAAGCGACAGATCGAGCTTTATGAATATGCAAAGATAAACAACAACAACAACAACAACAACAATTGAGCCCCCCACCCCCTTTCGTTGCCTGTTAGCCTGCTTTTGTCTAGTTGAAGCCACACTTAGCCCGTCCACTAAATGCTCGCTCGCAGTTTGTCATTTGGTTTGGCGCAAAACCTTTTTTTGAATTTCAAATTTTTTAACGAGCCAAAATAAAAACTTTCCAAACAAAAGCCTGTCCATACAAATATCCCTTGCCCCCTTTTTTACCCACAAATATAAAAAAACAAGAGTGCCTTGCTTGGAAGTGCTCGACTGGTAGATGCCCTTTAAGCAATTGCAAGCACGTATTTAAATTTATGTGCAATCACAATGTCTCAGACACACACAGATACCCTGTAAACTGTATTTTAGATTTGCACAAAGTCAATCCAGGCAAGCCTGCCCATTTGGCTTGCTCACAGGGTATGCAATGAAAAACAATCGATCCAGAGCAGATCCAGCCCAAATGAGGGAGCCACATCGAGGCAGGGAACTTGCCAAAAAGCGACAAAAAAACCAGCAACAACAACAACAACAACAAGAAAATAAAACAAAATAGCAGACCAGCCGAATGAAATTTAGCGTAAAAATTGAGATCTTTTGTCTGCGATAAACGTGAGCATTTTGTTTGTCACGACGAAGTGTGTTTTTTTGCGCGATCGCCTCGTAGTTGGCTCTGAATTTGGAGCTCAGCTTGTGGCCGGAGTTTACCCCAAATACCCCATAGCCAGGGTCCAGCCAGTTGCTCCCGGCCAGATGAAGGTGTACCTGGAAATCCAGACCGAAAGGGGAACTGAGAAAGATTCTAAATAAAAACTTTTGCAGTGCTAAAATAATTAAAGTATTTAAATGAATTGAAATTTTATGAAATTAATTTATAATTTAAATTGTTCTTTTAGTGCTTATATTAAGTAATATTTTATTGATTTTTCAGAATTAAAATAAATTAAAATATTTAAATGAGCTGAAATTATCTGAAATTAATATTGAAACTTAATTTATTCTTTTAGTGATCACTTTATTTAATTTCTTAAATAGTGTACATTTTATATAAAGTATATTTGATACAGAAATTAATCATGGTTTTACTTTTAAATTACATCCAAAATTTATTTTTATTTATACTCTAAATATATAAGACCCTATAGTATAATGAAAAACTTAATAAAGAAAAATAATTTAAATAAAAAAATACATTCTTAAACGATGTCTAGCTATATTAAATTATATTAAATTTATTTAAACTTATATCAAAATATATTTGATGGCTTTATCGCATTGGATATTTAAAAATTAGATTAAATTTAACTTAAACTTAATATATATATAAGACCCTAAAGTAGATTGAATAACTTTATAATAAATAATATTTTAAATAAAATATATACATTCTTATACAATTTCCAGTAATATCTCTATATATCATATCACTTATTAAAACCTACATAATAATATATTGGAAATTGTAATCTTTTAAATTTAAATGTAATTATATAAATAGTTTATTATTTGAATTTAATACTAAAAATAAATATTTCAGTATCCACCCACATAAACAATAGCAAATCCAGGGCCAAAAAAAATTCGCCAATCAAGCGCGAAATTCGCCAAATAAAAAACGCGAAAAATCCCCCAAAAAAATTAGAGTTAAGTCCAACTGCGTTCAAAGATGTTTTCTTTTGGCCCAAAAGGGTGGCAGCAATGGGAGGGGGCAGAGCTGTTGCTGCCACCTTTCGATACCCTCTGGTTGGCCATGTCTTTTTTTTATTGTGGAGCTTTGTTATCGCTGGCAGCGATTGGGGCACAAAAGGGCCCCCAAAATGCGCGTCTATTTTGTTACAATTTAAGACGCTTATTAGAAATCGCTTGCAAATTGTTTGTGCAAGAAAGCAGCACGATCGCCCCCAGAAGGAGTGCTGCTCCAGGGGCCACAACCAGGTGCGGGGAGTGCGCGGTTGCCTTGTACACTGTCGAAGTCGAGCCACGAAATGCGTGCATATTAATTTCATATATTTACGGCGCGATCGCCTCGCTGGGATCTGCACACGTGACGAAGACGAAGACGAAGGAGAACGGCGAAGGGGAAGGGGGAAGGGAGGAGGAAGACGAAGAGTTGCCTTTTCCAGACTGGTTGCTGTGCTGATGATCTAATTTGGCAACAATTGTCGTAGTCGTGGCAGTTAGTTTGCCAGCTGGGCTTTAAGGGCCGAAAGAGGGGATTCACACACACACACACACACACACATACAGGCACACACATGTGAGGCATAACCCGGCCTAACCTGGTCTCCGCCTGGGCGATCAATTGATCTCGATAATGAGTTTGCTTAGCAGTCGAGAACGCACCCATATCTGATACCCTACAAAAAATAGGTCATGTGAGTTAAAGCAGGCATTATGTTAAATCTTTTAGATCATAATATGAACTGAGCTTTTGTATAAAAACAGTAAATATTAATGAACATAAATAGACATTCATTTAATTAGCATATATATTGATTGTAGAGTATTTTATTTTATTTAATTTAAATTTTTTTAATTTTTTTTTTTTTTTTTTAGTTGAATATATGAAGATTGTATTTTGGTATATATATTGGGAATAATTGTAGTGTATTGAAAGCTTCGTCTAGCCCCATATTAAAACTGGTTCCTTGCCTATTTAAAATAGTGTCGCTTGTGGATTTTCGCCATTTGATTTCTCTTTCCGCATCGGCGGATCGGGATCGACTAGGCTAAAAAAAAAAAAAAAAAAAAAATATTATAAATAAATATCTGCGTATTTGTGTTGATCTTTTTCATTAAAATAGGTTTATGTTTAATAAGACGTTGATGGAGCTCTGCGCCAGTCGAGCGTATCTATTGAACCGTGTCTGAGTGTTTGTGTTGTGTGTTCGGGTCTCGATTTGATTTAGTGACTGCCATTTTGCGTATATACCTGCACGCCCCCCTCTTCAGTCCCCCTCCTCCCCCACTCACATTGTACGCTTGAGTACGTGCACTGAAATTTAAATATAATTTATGAGCAGCGTTGCATATAAAAAGTTTAATGTTTGGGAGCTCTGGCAATAAAATGTCGCGATTGGCTGATCGACTTTTGCCACAGCGACGATCGACGATCGACGATCGACGATGGCTTTTGTAAATATTCATCGGGAGTCCGTCTCCAACTTACGAAAGAGGAGCTGACCTAAAAAAAACTAAACAATTTGCCTGCAGAGCGCTTGGGGAAGCTATTCACGATCCAATTGGATTCCACTTGAGTTCAGCTAGAGAGGATGCAAACAGAGTGCTAATAAGAAATGGCAGGAAATAAATTAGAGTATTTATACTAGCTCTTATTTAAATAATTTTTATATAGAAAAAGCTATAAGCTATATAGGAAGCTAAATTAATTTATTCCAATTGGACTCCATCTAAATTTGCTTATACAGCATATACAACTATAATATATTTTTTTATCTTCATTTTATAATCATTTTTGACTGCAAATATTTCATTGAAAAAACTTTAAATTTAAGTACTTAAATTCCCAATAAGATTCACCCCAAAAACTCTTATTAATTTTCTTCAATTCTCCAACTTTTCACAATAAAACGCAATATTCTCTTATTTTCTGTCCACTTTGCAAGTAAAATTCCTAAAATTGAAAAAAATGCTCAACTTCTTTTTTGTATGTAAATAAATGTATTTATTTATTTGTTTTTTTTTAAATGTTTTTTTTTTGATTGTTTTGTTTTGTCTTTTTTTTGCGGTTTTCATTTATACCGTGTAATAAATTACTTAAAATTATAAAACATTTTTATATAAAAATATTTGTTTTAAATCTAGAAATTTGTGTGTAAAGAACATTTTCAATGTACGCAAAAAGTTTCGTCATGGGTATCAAAAATATATATATGTATATATGTATAAATATATATATGCATGTGTATATATGTATGTATATAAGTACAAACTAGAGCTAGGCTAAAATACTATAATAAAAGAGATACAAATATATATATTATATGTATACGTTTTCTTTGTCATGTGTACACACAAATATTTACAGTTTAGAGTTGCTAGTTTTACAGTTATTTCTCGATTGCTCTTAGAGTCTTTTACAGTAATACATTTATGTACAGGACACTTGCAAATACTTTACAATAGTTCGGCTTTAGGATTGAGACACACTTTAGAGATTTTTTTTGTTTTTTTTTTTGTGGGGCAAATTGCAAAAAGAAATTATATTTTTTTTTTTAATTTTCTCTTGCAAAGAAAATGTTGACTAGAAAATAAAAAAATAAAATGAAATAAAAATGTAAATGTAAATTGTTCACTGGGTGTGTGTGTGCGTGTGTGTGTGTTGCTGGTTGTGTGTGTGTGTGTGTGTGTCTTGGGCTTTGTTTTTTGTTTTTGTTGCCGCTTGCGCTTACTCTCGAGCTAGGAACTAATTTTTGGTGGAACATGGCTTGTTGTGCGTGCTGAGCTACGACGAGGTGGCGCCTGGAGAGCCTAGGGCTCGGCGTAGCCTCCGTAGGATAGCTCGGAGTGGGAGCCAGCGGCGCTGGAACTGGAACTGGAACTGGAGCCGCCGGGACAGCCGCCCTCGTTGTGCTTGGTGAGCAGCGACATCCGCGAAAAGGTCTTGGAACAATTGCCACACGAATATTTCTTGATGTCCGAGTGGGTTTGCAGATGGGCGCGCAGATTGGAGCGATCGGCGAAGGCGCGATGACAGTGCTGGCAGCTGAAGGGCTTCTCGCCGGTGTGCGTCCGGATGTGGCCTTGGAGCAGCCAGGGCCGCGAGAAGGCCTTGCCACACATGTTGCACTTGCAGGGCAGCGTGTGGGTGCGTATGTGCATCTTTAAGGCGCCAAGGGAGACATAGGTCTTGTCGCAGTCCTTGCAGCTGAACGACTTCTTCACCTGGTTGCCCTCAGCGGCGGGGCAGTGGAACTGCTGGTGCTTGGTCAGGCCCGAGAATGTCGAGTAGGACTTCTGGCAGTCGGGACACTGATAGCGTGGCGGCGCCGACTTGTCCTTTTTGCTGGGCGACGACGAGACCGAACTGGAGCCGTTGCCATTGATGGAGGAGGATGCGGTTGCGGACACTGGCGAGGCAGCGGCAGCGGCAATGGCGTTGGCCTGCTTGCTGGCGGCGTCGCTGTGCGCTGCGGCGGCGGCCTGTTTGTGCTTGAGCGAGAGATCCTCGGGCACGGAGCAGCAGCTGGACTCGGGCGTCAGGCTGCGCATCGAGTAGTAGGAGCTCTCCGAGTAGGCGGGCGAGATGGGCGCATGGTGCTGCGGCAGAAGCGGCTGGTGGTGCGGATAGCCGAGCGCCGTGTAGGCCGCAGGATATGTGGGATAGGGCAGGAAGCTCTGCTGCGGGCGCACGCCTAGCTGCGGCCGATGGATCATCTCGGAGCGCATTGGCGGCGACACTGAGCTGGCGCGTCCATGCATATAGTGATGTGGTGGCGGCGACAGCGAGCCGAGCGAATCCGAGGGCGAGCTGGGCGAAAGGAGCTCGGCGCGCAGCGGCGCCGCGGCTGCAGCGGCGGCGGCAGAGAGATGCGGCTGGTTGATGGTGCGATAGAACTCGGCGGTGTAGGGCGACATGGGGAAGCTCCATGGCTGTAGGCCATACTTGGGATAGGTGGGCGTGGGCACCACCACCGAGGCGGCCACGGCGGCAGCCGAGGCAGCGGCTACGGCGGCAGCGGCCGCCAGAGCGGCGGCCTGTGTCTGTTTGGGATCGCTTTCGACATTCACGCAGTCGACATCGTCCTCGTCGTCCTGCTCCACATCCATATCCATATGCTCTGCCTCGTCGTCGGTGTGATCGACGTCGACGCCTTCGTCCTCGCAGCAGTCGCTCACATTGATGAGCTCCTCCTCGGAGCTGGAGCTGGCTGCTGTTGCCTCAAATGTTGTTGCTTTTGTTGCTGTTGTTGTTGGCGTCGTCGAGGAGGCATCGCTGCTGATTTTGGTTTTGAGGCACAAGTCTTCGGCTTCGAACTGATAGTTGACCGGGCGCTTCTTTAAAGGACACTTGCTGTAGTTCTTTTCCACCAGCATATGCTCTACGGTATGCATTTTGTAACTGTTTGTATTTATTGTGTTGTTCTTGTGGTTTACTCGTTTATTGTTGTCACACGGAAACTTCTCAACTTATTTTGATGCTGTCTTCACTGAAACATCGCGTTGCGCACAAAACTTAACGAACTGAACGAACTTAACTTGGCTGCCGTCAACTGATTTGTGTGTTGCTGTTGCAATGAACGAAAGAGAAGAACTGAAATAAGTCGTAGCTGGCAGCGGCCTTTTATAAGCGGCACGAGCGCTGCGCGCAGCCGGAGAGCGGAGAGCGCGCAAGCCACAGCACAGAGAGAGAGCAGCAATTACCTGCTCGCTAGTCTGCCTTTACCTGACTGTGAGTGTGTGCGTGAGCTCTGTTTAGCGCGTGTGTGTGTGTTGTATGCGTGTGGTTGTTTTGCCGCTGATAGCGTGCGTTGCGGCCAATCGCAGCGGCCCGCGCCAAAACCGGTTCTAGCCAGGCTTATGTATGTTTTATGTACTGCGTTGCGCGTACACTTGCACCAATCGCTAACGCCGCCGCAACAACAAGAGAGTGCAGCCAAATGCCGTTATGTTTGCTGTGGTGTGCAGGCGCCCAGCTGCAGTTAAACGTCAGCGCAGCTAAGAGAGCTTCTCCAACGTCGCACTAAGATCAGCCGCGAATAAAATGTGCGCAGTGCTTCATTTAAATCATTCACGAAGTTGTGCTGTAGAGAGCGCGAGAGAGAGAGAGAGCGACAATTTGAGTGGATAATAATAACGATGCTTTCTATGCCGATGCACTCTTACATCGGGCTGTCCTCGAACTCTTTGGGGGTTGCAAGAGGCTGTTGCGCTCTTTGTATAGTTTGTTGTTATGATTGAAACGCAATAACAGTACTTACACAAATGTGATGTGCTTATGCAGAGTTGCACGTTGCGAAGCCATTTATCGATTACAATGACAATTGCCAAATGCAGATTGAATTTCAGCGAATTTTATGATAGGTTAGGGTTTTTTTTTATAACATTGTCTACCTGAATTTCGCTCATTGCACTTATGAGTGGAAAAAATAAGCCCACTGATGGATTAAACGGGCTGAACCTTCATAAAAGCCAGCCTCTTTCGCCATCAGGTGTTAAACACGGGTAATATGGAAATCGAATCGACAACTGGCGTGAGATCAGGTAGTTAACCCGCTATTCTCAGTTTGTTATTTGTCAAAGAAGTTAACTGCCGATACCTTCTTAGTTACCTAAGTAAATAAATCACTGAGCACCAAAGAGATACCAAAGAGAAGAGTTAAAATTGACTCTCTTAAGTTTGTATCCAAAGACGCCACTCTTTGCATTGGTTCCATTTCCACTTTGTTTCTTGTTGGCGCGTGACAATCGCTTCTCTTAAAGCACTCGCTGCCCCCAAAAAACGGCGCATGCCCAGCCAAGTGCCGCCTGTTGACGGAACCCGACAAGGGTTAACCCATGATTCCAAATTTAGACGCACAAATCCTGCATAACGGCCACACGCATGCGTGTTGAGCAATTAAAAAAACATGTACGGGTCTCAAGTGGAGGAGGCAGCTGCCAAACGCACAAAAACAAACACTTTCAGTGTTGTTAGTCAGATAAAAAGGTGTTGGCTAGCGACGGCTACAATTCGGCCATAAATCATGCCCTTGCATAGCCCAAAAAAAAAAAGCAAAATTAAAAACCTGTGCCAATTGCGCGGGCTTCCCGGAATCCTGCTGCCCACACAGGCGCACATTTAACTTAATTAGCGCGATTATCAACTGTTTGTCCCTGTTGCCCACTGCTGTGCAGATTCGAGATTCCCGGGAAGCGGCCAGAAGCAGGTTCCAGTCGCAGTTCCACTCCCAGCTCGCAGGCGCAATCTTGTCGGCCCAAATCCACAAAACCACCAGCATAAATTAATAGATAAACATGTGCAACGTCGTCCACCGGGCGACTGACCGACCACGTACTGTGTGAGATGCGATTTACATGCTCGCAGCCCAGCCATGGGCCCAGGTATGCCCTGCTCTGGGTGCACTCTTATCTTATCGGACGTCGTGGCCTGGTCTGGAATGGACTGCAGCCTGGGGCAGCGTCTCTCCTGCTCTCTATGTCTAATGGCGTCGTTGTTGTTCGTTGTCGTCTCGTCGCCGCTCGATAGACTGTTAACAAAGATTTAATGATCTTGTTAACTAATTTTTTTTACGTTCTTTGCCCGAGTCCCAGTTCGAGTTGGGGACCACCCACAGGTGTGGACTGCCCAGACGCTGTGCAAGTTAATTAGTTGGCGTTTGCCGCAGCTTTAAATCACAAAGGAACACGTTTATTGAAGCCTCCTGTTGACAAGTTCTAGGCCCAATTAACCGTACGTAAAGTGAAGTTAAGGCGGCTTCTTTATAACATTTCGGGTGGCATTTTAAGTTAAGTTAATTTATATACAACAATTTTTGGCTGTCATGTTTGTCTTTTGGGCAGACATAATATCCTGGACGCATCAATAAAACAGATGAACGGGCCAAAACTTTCATTCGCAGCTACACAAAATGAACGCCGCGGGTGCACATGCTCCACTCAGAGTTAAAGTTACTGTCTCAGTCCCAAGTTACATTCCCATTCCGAGATCTCCATAACCTACACGCACTTTCATCGAGTGCGGATTGCACGCAGATCCGTGTCAGCATCGTTGGCCCTGCCGTGAGGAAGAGTCAATAAAAATGCTCGATTGTAATTTTCACTGTGCAATTATTGCCTCAGCTTTCAAATGCGGTAGGGCCTCGATCTGGACAGGTCTCCGCAGCTCCTCGCCGCAGCCACGAGAGTCGCTGCAAAAGTAATTTTCAATTTTTAGTGCCGGCTCCGAGCATAAAATATAAGGCACAACTCTGTAAGCTCTGCGGTCCACACACTTGCCACACATACGTGCCACACGTTGCCATTTTGTTTCAGCCGCGTCGGCGTCCGCATCCTCATCTGTCGGGGCCAAAGCCAAAACAAGTGGCTTTGGTTAGCGATGCGATGTCTGCTTTTTGCCTGCGTGTCCTTAAAACGCTTAAATGCAAAAGAAACACGAGTTTTTCATGTAGTTCGGAGCAGACAAATCTCATTAAAAGGCGTCGCGTCTTCGCTTGTCGCCCTCGTTTCCATGTCGCGCCCGCAAAGAACTCTCGACATCGTCTTGAATTTGACCCCTTTCGCTCTCGGACTCGGACGCAGTTGCGGTCGCAGAAGGCGTTGTATTTAAAATGTCGTTAATAATTTGTTGCTCTGGCCCAGACGCTAACGTAGACGTGGCAAGTCCCTGGCCGCGTTTTCTTTCTTCTTTTAAAGCTTGTCGTAAAAGAGTTTTATTATTTCTGTTTCACTGCCTCAAAATAGGATTAGTACCTTTAGTACCTGGTCATGTTATTGTTTTTGTGGCTGTTGTTGTTGTGCGCTCTTCCATGTTGCAACAAGAAAAATACTTAAAAAATTGCATAAATATCATAATTTTAAACGCTTTCTTGTATTATGTTGTATATCACACAAAATCCTCTTATGCAAGTAATGCCTAGAGATCAATAGAGTTCGTACAGCTTAATAGGTTAACTAAATCACTTAGTTTCACTTATTTTAAATTGAATTTAACAACTTTTCAGCTTTTACTATAAGAATTTAGCAAAAATTTCAAGCCAAATATATATCGACAGAATGCGATAATTTATCGGAGCGATAACAAAGTGCTGACACTTTACAACACTTAAGCGTGCCATTAAAAAGGCTGTCTGCATTTGAATTTGCGCAATCAGCAATGTTTGGTATGTAAATTTTTGAAAAAAATAAATAATGTCGTGGAATTGTAAGAGTCGAGTGCCTTTTCAGTTGCAGCACACAAAGAAACAACGCCTGCCGATGCAAATTGCCTGTGGGCAGCACCACCAGAACATGCAAAAAGGAATCCCAACCAGAAAAGACGAAGAAGCAGCCCAAGCTGAAGTTTTTAAATTGGAGCGCAAACAAAGATTCTCCCACAGCCCACTGCACTAGTTTCCAATGCCAATGCGAAACGTAGTGTGCCTATTGATGCTGAGCTGACAATAATGTTGTCTGCGCTTCGTTATGTGTTGTGTTGCTGTTGTTGTTGTTGTTGTAGCTCATTGTGCACCTTGGCCATAGCCAGTGCATTGTCATTGTCACCATAACAATTTTGTTGCCTTTACTGCCTGGCCAGCGCCTCCCGCTGCGTCGTGTATTGTTTGGCTTGGCCCGCGCACGCTGAGCAGATTTCCCAGAACCGACACCTTGCCTCCGGTCTTCGGCCTGCGCGCGCCGCTCTCCAAGATTTGCTACAGTTTTGTGTTCGGCGCGCCACGTTGTCTGCGACTGCAGCCGTGGCTGGTGCAATCAGCCGTCTACGGCGAGTGGAATCTTGGGCACATTCATCATTCGTAGCCTGCCATTGAAACAATTGCTGCATGCACACTCGCGCGCATGTGTGTTCGTGTGTGTGTGTACCTGGCCAGGTGTTTGCTATGGAATTTCAATTTGCATAAATTTGGTGCAGATTTGCGTACAATGGGCGGCTGCTCAGCTCAGGCAAGAGGCTAAGAAGATGCCCGGGCTACACCTACCTCTGCATAATGATCGATGCTCGGCATTGAATTGTGTGTGCCGATTAGGACGGGCTCTAATGAAGATGTTGCCTGATCTCTAGCCATCGCTGCCAATTTGTCGATGCTTAAGCCGCCAAGGTCTGCACAAATTGAGATCAAACTTTACCTTAACCTTTCCCTAACACACACTCACACACACAACTAATATCTTGCAGGGATCCTTGCTAGACAGAACGGCAGCCAGCTGTAACGCCAGATGTCCCAGCCTAGTTGAGACCTCAGACCACCTGCGCTAATGCACCACCTACGGCTACTGGCACACACAAGAGGAGGCTGTCGGCCAAATAAAACAAAGCGCAGCTTCGCAAAATCCAATTGAAATAGCGAGCAGAAAGTCGCCTGCTAAGCACTTCAATTGTTTGAACAGAGAACAAAACTAAACGCAGTTGTATGGCTTTCTAACGATGTTGTCCTGCGGCGCAGGAGAGAAGCCGCCGGAGCAAAGGAGTAACGCTGCGTGAGAAATTAGCAGGTGTGGTCCAGCCTCTGGCCAAATGACAGGGCACGCCATCTCTTCACTTCCCACAAGCTTATCTGACGATCTGTTTTGGCTTAGCACCTGCGTAACAGCTTGACCAAATATGCACGCAAATAAACCCATTTTGTGGTAAATATGCTCGTGTCATCAGAAATCACGATCACAACAATTTCAAATGAGAATTCCAATTTGGACGGCAGCAGCAGCCGCCGGCAAAGACAAACAAATTCAGGTGCTAAACGTGACGTGCGTGTCCAAACGACATTTTATTTATCTTCATGTGGTTTTTTCTGGACCCACGGGTCGAGTTAATATTTGTTCATAGTTCATGTATTTACCAACAACTTGGCCGACGCTTAACAAGTGTCTGCTGCGGTTTTGTTTGTATTTGCGTTCAGGAAACGTAGATATCGAGATAATAATATTGTATATATTTAGCTAGATATTTTTTTGGACTGGTTATCCCACGGATTTATCCTTTTTCTCCCTTTTTGTTTAACTGATTTGATTGTACGAGCAAATAAATTTAAGAGCAGGCCAACAACATGCTGCTAAAGATAAAGTAAAAATTGTGAAAGATTGGAAAAGGCAGCTAGGTAGAAGTATTGTTTTTTAGTATATGTATGTTTTTGTATATTTATGCAATATTAATCTACATTTTAAGTTCTTTATATATTGGCCTAAAAATCGTTAATCAATTCCAAACTTCGCTTAAATATTTTAATATTCATTTTCCTATTTATTTTTAGAACATCTAACAAAGTTAACATACAATATTAATAGATATTGGCCTGCAATACTTTACTCAATTTCCTCAATGCGGAACTCATTTTTCGAGGCTAAATATAAATTTCTATTATAACTTCGCTTAAATATTTTAATAGTAATTTCCCTATATATTTTTAGAACATACCTAAGAAGAGAACACTTGAGTGGATCGAAAATGTCACTAAATGTACTTGAGATCGCGAGTGCTTGAAAAAGCCGATGTCCTTTCAAATGTGCCTGGCTTAGGCCCCGCTCGGCATCCAATTCGCCGGCTACCCTCGGATCGGCAGGCACATGCCAATACAAGAGCCGAAGTTATATTGCTGGCTGCAGGTCGACTTACCTACTGGATCAAAACGGGCAAATCCTCAAACAAAGGACAACATGGCAAAAAAAAAAAGAGTATTATAGGAAAATGGCAGCATCGTTTTGCCTTTGGCGCAGGGACAGGTGATGAGCGTCCTGGCAGTGTTCTTTGAATGCCACACAGGACTGCAAAGTCAGGTCTGGAACCTGTGCCTAGCCTGGCGATGCCTATCGCTATTTCTATGCCTATTATTCGCAAAAAAACAAAAAGAAGTGCACACAAAAGACAGCTGACAAAAACGAAAACTCTGAAGAGATGAAGATGCCTTTGGAAATCTGGAGAGCTGGCAGCTGCCTGGCTGAGGACTTGGCAAGGTGCCTGGGCCTGATTGCGTCATGCAAGGTGGTCCGAGCTGTTGCCTTAGAGCGAACTGTCAACATAAATCTTGCTTATGCTTAACTATAAACTATATATGTTGTCATAATTCAGCAAGAGGTTTAGATATTTTTGGCTTATGTTTTTAATTGATTGGGAGCGGAAGTCGCTCTATACCTATTATTAATTGTCATAAATCTTGATAAAACGCAGCTCGTAAGAGCCACAAATGAGCTCAAGCTGCAAACGGTCGAGGCACGCTTAACCCTTCATTAGGCAGCGCTTTGATTTTCTGCTGAACTGTTTCTCGTTTGCTTTTCGTCAAATTATATAATGACGGCCAGCCTACCTAAAGACCCAGACTCGAGTCCTGGCCAGTTGCCACGCCCCACACACGTCGCACCTTTTGTGTGCCCTCTTTGTGAGTGTGTGTATGTGTGTGTGTGGGTGTGGCATGCAGGCAGTCCAAATAGAAGCAATCCTTTTTGGACAGCTTGAACCTTTTGTGCCGCCGTCGCCGTCCACTTGACAGTTTAACCAAAAATGCAAACCGTTGAAATTAAGTTAAATAGTTTCTTGTTAAAGGTAACCCTTTTTCGAGTACCGTTTCTTTTCTTTGGCTGTTTGTTGCATCTCTCTGGGCTAAGCGCACCTGCCAAATGATTAATCATTTTCGTGGCCCTGAGCCCGTCTGCCTTTAACACCTTTACTCTTCCTCCGTCTCCTGATCTCTCCTCCGCACTAAGAAGTGCGTTAGTCGCCCCGCACTTGAGTTGAGTTTTGGTTAAATGCTAAAAGCTCATCAATTATACGGCATATGCATCTGTCTTTTTTTTAGGTGCCCGTTGCGAGGCGCCAAAGGTCGCGCTTTTCTCTTTTCATTTCGATCTTAAGTCTCTAATCATGTCCATCAATTTGACGAGTCTTCATCCAGCCGAAGTGCCCGTTAACTCGGAGCCTACGGGAAATGTGGCCCGAAATCTCGCCAGGCGAGTTAACGCTGTTTATTTATCATGTGGGCGGTCTCTGCTTGACTTCGTCTTCATACTCTACTCTACTCTAATCTTAATGAGTACATATATTTTACGCTAATTACGCTTATCTCCATAATATAGACAATCATTTTCGATACAGTCCAAACACATAAAGCCCGTAAATTAATTCTTTTCCCTAATTTGTGTCAAGTCTGACAATAAATTTTATCTTAGTTTCATTCTTATTACACACTCAGAATAAACTATAATTAAGAACGTAAAAAGTTGTTTAAATGCGGCTTTCATTTAAACTTTCTAAGCCAAAGAAATTCTTTTTGTATGAAGCAGATAAAACAGGCTTAAACTAAGCTTTGAGCTCAACTAAATTAAAATTTTAATTTGTATTAAGTGAATTATTTTTTAATAATTGTGTTATATTAAAGGTAAGTAGAAATAAGTCCAAAAATGACTTAAGTTTTTGTTAAGGCATAACTATTCTTAATCGGAACAAGAAATTGATTCGTATATAATAATCAATCACCTTTAAAGTTTTTTTTCTCTAGCTATAAAACCTAAATTTTTGTGGCCCTCATAAATTTAATTTTGAATAAAAACAAACTTTGTTGTGTATTAAGAACTTTTCACTCAACTGAATAATTATTAACATAAAAATCGGAATGACATAAATTTAAAAATCAATTGGTACAGAAAATTATACTATATAAATATAGAAGACATCTATTTCTTATCTGCTAGAATATTTAATTTTTTTATGATCCCGTATGATATTTCCCTTATTTATTATTAATGCTTATTTGGAGGTTTGTTAAAAGTTTTTGCTAAAATGAATGTTAGTTTTCCACTACACCTTTCGACTTTTATTTATTATTATTTTTTTATTTCCTCTTTAATATTCTCTTTTCAACACCCTGCGAAGTACAATGCTTATTTAAATATATTCCTATTGAATGCACCAAGTATTTGTTAAATTTGTAAGGACAACAAGTTTTTGCCTGCTGTTTGAGAAGAAGATTCTTAATTGATTTGCCCTCTATTTCGGATGCATTCGGCGCAATCTCTCAGCAGCAAGGGGACTAGCTGGAAGGCGCTGTCAAATCCAGGCTCTGCTCATAAATCGGGGCGCAGACACTTTGGGCGCACGCGCAGATGTTTTCACAGGCAGGATTTTCATTAGTGGCATGCCTCTCAGGCGCATTTGAATAAATAAAGTGAAATGTGAAAATAAAGGAAGACAGGCAGCCCAAAATAATTGAAAAGAAAGAAGCCGGGCTTGGGGGCGGGGGTGGAGAACGTGCGCTGGCGCGTCTATAAATCAACATTGCAGGATAATGCATCCGTGAGTGTTGAGGACTAATTTGAATTGCGCCCTTGCGGCATCTGCCCAAGTGCAGCCCGTACAACAACAACAACAATAACAATTGAAATTGAGATCCTTTATTTTTGGAGATGCCGCACCTGGCCGTGATTTGGTAACAAAGCGCACAGCTGAACGACAATTTGGCCGACGACAATTTGGGAACAGGTTGTCAACGCACGCGGCGACCTACAACAGAGTAACAAAAAAAAAAACCAGCTTCGTAGCGGACAAAAAAAACCAACTAACAGCTAAAATTATTATATTAAAATTTTATTACATTTAACAGCAGAAAAAAAACACACACAAATTTTGTGCCTTCCTTTTTTTTAACCAAGTCGACGACGACACAAATCAGATCAACAGTTGCCGGCATGCCTGAACCGGCATGAACCTGCCGCGTCGGGCCGAGCCGTGTACCGTTGTGTGGATGATGTTGCAACATTGGCAAGTCCACAAGTCGCCGCAGCGGTAAGTGCCCCAACCATTAAGCTTCAGCTGGTGGCACGAGCTTAATGTTGTCGTTATACATTTTACAGGTTGACGACACACGAGCGGCCGCTCCGCAGATTGCAGACCCTAACTGCGGTATGCGGCATGAGGCATGAGGCATGCGGCATGCACTCCCTTGCCCATGTGGGGGGCGTGCTTCCAACACATCCGTGCATCCACAGGCCATGCACGCCGCCGGCGGCGTGTTGCACTCTTCGCAACATACCCTGTTCGCATTGAAGGTGATTTAACTAAAGGGTATATTCCACAATTGTCACAGTTTGTCAAGTGTTAAAGGCATTTTCGACCTCCTGATTCAGAAAGCTAAGCTAAGGTGATCCTAGAGTAAAGGATAGGGGCGACTTTGGTTTCTATCCTCACTGTTTGATTCGTTAGAATTCTCAACAAGTTCAAGTTACGAACGTTAGAAAGGGATTGCAAAACCTTAGTCAAAAGTAAAGTCTGTTGATGATAGAACTGGGAGGTGCTTAAAATACCAATATAGACAACATTTAAACCTTATACAGTATTGCTTAAAGTTAGCTTTATAAACATCTAATTTGAGTCATATTAAAGAATACATAAGATAAAAAAATTTAAAGGCAAACCTGAAATTAATTGCTTAAAATCTGTTGAATTTTTATATACTATACCATATATTATTTTAAGCTTTTGACAAATTACCAAGTTAGAATTAATTCGTATATATGAATTAATTCTTACTGAGAGTATTATTTATTCATTTATATTATTAATTATTTATATTAAGAGCATATCCTAGCACCCATTATAGGGTAACTGCAGGTCGATCAGCCCCATCTTATTGGCTTCTTTTTTTGTGTTTTCGCTGGTCCGCTTGTCTGGTTGGGGGCCCAGTGCTCGAGTGAAGCCTAACAGCGCTATTAAGTTTGCCCATTGCTCTGCCCATTTTGCATATGATATTTTTGTTTTTTGTTTTTTGGGGGGCTAGGGGCCCCTGGGGACCCTGTGGGTCAGCGTGGCGCGCGGGTTATCGTCCGGTTTATGGTGCCATCGAGGAGCGCGCGTCATGTTTATAAAGAAATTCTCCGCTCCGCTCTTCGCATAATACGAGTAATTTTCTCGGCAACGTGTCGTCAATGTGCATCCATCGATGCAGGCCAAGCACCAAGTGCCTACCTGAACCTGATGTGGCTCGTTGTCGTTTATGTTTTTATAATGTGCTGCTACTTGTTGTGAAGCGGAGTGTTTTTGCCTTGTAATTAAAGTTTGTAATAATAGCGATATGAACCAATAAGAGCGAGTTCTTAAGTTGCCATTTAATGACAGAGCTTAAGTATGTCTTAAGTATACAATATTTTTAGTCCGAATTGTAACATTCAATAGGTAACAGGTTTCATCTGATTTAGAATCAGAGTTTGTCCAAACGACAAACAATATAGTTCCTGTTACCAATTTGCTGGCACAATGCCAAATTGTCTTCCGAGAAGCAAACGGAAATGCGATGCTGTAAAAATAAATTAGAAGTGTAAAAGACAATAATATTGTAGGTGTTTTGTCATTTGTCTCCTTTTGCAAGGCGTGTCATTTTCACTTCCGCCGACTTGCCAGGAATTGCTGCGCCTTAAGAAAATCGAGACACACGACAAGTTGTGTGTGTGTGCATTATTTTTGTGCAGGTGCTGTTCAGGTGTATTTTTTCCTTCTTTTTTGCTGCTGCCATTGAGCTGCAATTGAAACATTAACGTGGCCTGTCAGTCTTTTCCATAGGCGAAATGAATCGTTTCCTTTCATATTTAAATCAGAGCAGGCGATTGGGGGCAGGCCAGGCATCAGACAGCATATCAAGCTAACGTTTCTCAAATGCCCCACGCCCACTTAAGTGGCGGCTCAAAACCAGTAGCCACTGCAACTGGCACCGAGGGCAACGGCGGCAGCAATCAAAATCTTCAGCAAAGCTGCGTCCACACGTCCACAACCACAAATACAACCACATCCACATTGGCGTCGTCATCATCATCATCATCATAATAATAATCAACATTTAGCTAACAACGTCAGCTCGAATCCGCAATAAACGTTTCACGTCAAAGATTGATCATTGCGGCCAGCCCAGGCTCAGACTCATCCATTTCGCCCAATCAGCCACACCCACAAGATGCAACACTGCAGTTAAAGGCCCCATATTAAAATGGCTTAAAAAGTCTTGCTGAAGTGGCAACAACAACAGCAACACAAGTAGGAGGGCTCCTGTAAAAAATGTTCGAACACAAGAATACCCTATAAGAGAAGGAGAAGACAGAATAATAAGTTAACGAATATACTAAATAAGATGAGTTTAAGTATTATGGCTTACAGAATTGAACTTTGGTAAAAAGCATTACAATAAGAGAAACCTTTCGGGGCTGCTGTCATTGCCGAAGTTTCCATTGTGTGTTGTGTAGAGTATGCTTATGTTTATAGACATGGCAAACTGTGGCTTATGGCTTGCTGCTTCCGTTCCAGCTGCTGCAAGGTGTGTGGCAGCAGCAAAACAGTAGCTGCCACCGCCACCAAAAGCGCAACAATTGCCAATTTCGCTTGCTGCGCCCAAAACGCTGCCCTCGCAGCCCGCCAAGCAACAGGTACGCAAAGCGCAACAACAACAACTGCCAAATGGAGGCGATGCCAATTGTTGTGTGTGTGTGTGCGACCTGTGTGTGGCTGTCGTTGCGCTCCATGTTGCCTTCAACTTTCTACAACCGCCACATGCTGTGGATCTATGAATGGGCTGCAGCGTCCCATTCTCAAGCCGCTGGCGACGCCGGTGCTACATCATCGTCAACGTGTGGCCAACGTTGGCAACAACGTCAACTTGTTGCGATTCGATTTCGATTTCCTGTGCGCAAAGTTTGACGTCTGCCGGGTCACCTTGCCACGGGACATGGGCTGTGGCTGCGGCTCTAGCTGTAGCTGTAGCTGTGGCTGTGGCAGCATTCGTAATTGCTCCCAAAGAAAATTTCCATATGATAATATTTATTCGCTGGAATATGCCCACAACTCACCGACTAACCGCCTGTCCAGCTACGTTCAGCTACGCCCGCGCTCCACGCAACACTCCGCCTTTAGTTGTTGTTGTTGTTGTTGTCTATTTGACACTGCGCAGGCGGCGAGGATGCACTGCGGCTAGCGTGTGGGTGGTCGGCAACTGACTGCGACTCCAACAGCAACTCCAACCTCGACGCGGCCTGTCTGGCAGTCAGTTTTGGGGGCCTTCAAGTGACTTCTTGGGCACTCGTGTTCGCATTTTTATTTCCATTTTCCATCTGCACCGTTTGTCGATCAGCTCGACTCTGCTGCTTTTCCCCTTTTCCTGCCGCTGTGCTTGGCTTCTTCGATTTTATTTTTTATTATCTAGTTGGCATTTTAGTTGAATTGTTAGCTTGCTTTATGTGCTGATCCAACTGCAGCCACATCCATTGCAGCTCCTTGGCCAGAGTCGTCATCGGCATTTGCCTGCTCCTCCCCTGACGGATTATGCAAGCTGAACCGCTGCAACTCGAATTGCCAATCTGCATTTCTAAATGCTGACTTCAATATGGCCCGTTAGCATTAGGATTGATGCAGTGACTATTTACTGAGTTATCGTTATTCAAATGTTACTGCTGCGTTTCCACAACGCAGTGTTGCAAAATGCCAGACTCCGCTGTACGCTTCAGTAGCTTTGATTGATACTCGATTTCTGCATTCGCAGTGATAAAAGTAACTGTTTTTTTGTATGACAAAAGTTTAGTTGTTCGTTGGTAACAAAAAATAAAATACAGGTTCTTGTAAGTAGAATCCAATGTTTATGTATATTTTAAAATTATTAATTAATTTAATTTGGCTCCATTTTATATCTGCAGTAATTGCTAAATGAGTTGTTTAACTAATGAGGCTATTGGGCAACTGAATAATGACGAACCAATAGGAATCCCAAGCTATTATTATTAAGTATGTAAATAGATATTAATAATGTACAAGAGATTAGAATATTTTTTTACACGAAGGTAAATTTTTTGAATTTGTATGCACTGTTCTTTTAAACAACGCTTGCGGTATTGGCAACACTGGTGCCGATAACAATTAAAAACTATCGAAAGCTCGTCAATATGTCGACTGCTTAACTGACAATTATCCATCTCTATTACAAGTATGCTGTTACCTTCTAAACCTCAATTGAATTGCTTGTTTTACTTCCGTCAGCTATAACTTACCAAGAATACGACGCACCTTGCAATAACAACGAAGTTGGTAAGTGACCCGCAGCTACCCCTATGCAAGTGGGCCCAAGTCACAAATGTACAAAGTAAAAAATAATTAAAAAACAGCATAATTAGGTCAACGCCTCGTAGCTGCAACAGCGACGGCACGCGTAATGAACCTGTTCGGGAGCAGATCGACGCGGCCATGCGACAGGCGGCGGCGGCGGCACACGCAGTCGACATTAGCGACAAAGGCAACAGACTTAAGTCGTCGGCTCGCCAGCAACTTGACCAGAATTTCTAATAAATTTCTAGCCAGGGGTAACAACATGTCACAACACAGGCGAGCGCAGGTAATGCGCGGCTTAATATGCGCCCAAGCACCCTCGAGTCGAGTCGAGTCGAGTCGGCCACGACTTGACTGGACCGGCCTTTCGCTCCTTTCGGGCGCTGAAAGGCAGTGGTGCGCGGAAATGTGCGGGCCAGGGGACGTCAGGCGACAGTCGCGCGCCGTTGTTTAATATCCGCTTACCCCGTCTGTCTGATCGAGCGGTGTCTGTCCTAGTTCTAGCATTCCATCATGTGCACAACTTGAATAATTAGTCGCTCGTGCCAGCAGCAACAGCAACTGCAGTCAACAGCACCACCTTCCCTGTCGCATTCCTGTGCACTTTGCATAACATGTCCTCCTGCTCCTGTTGCAGATGTGTGGGCAGGTTGAGTGCACAGTGCACTGGAGAGGAACAAGTGCTGTTGCCCGAGTGGGCTGTTGCGGTCACTGATCGTGCACTCGACCGGTAAGGATCATGCTGGCATATGTTGCCTTCTACTCCAACTAGACACATGCGAAAGGTGCAGACGCGTGCCATGGGCTGTGGCTTTGATCTGGCCAGCTGCTGAGCAGAGCTTAACGTTGACTCGTCTTCTTCTCTGGCAGGTTTTTGTCAGCGGCCAGTTGCTCTTTGGACATGTCCAGCTTTTCGATTGAAGTGCCCATGCAGCCGTATGCCGGCAGGCTGCTCATCATCAAGGATCTTATTGTGCCCGACAGCGAAGATCTCAATCCAAAGCCGGTTCCTGGCAGGAAGACACCTTTACCGCCCAACTACGCGGACACACCGCGCCCCACATTCTTCGAGCCGCGTGTTATTGAGAAGACGCTGCTCAAGTACTGCACCCAGGAAGGCTTGACGAAGGAGTTGAACGAAGAGCTCGTGGAGGCGCTGCTGGCGGCCGTAGAGACCTACATGAAGCACATGGTGACGATCGCCATCAAACTCTGCGAACACCGCTCGGGCAACAACCTGTTCAATGATCCTCGCTGTGTGCTGCAGCACAACATGCGCACCACGATGATGTTCCTCAACGATCGCGAGGTGGCTGACTACGGCTGCTCCGACGATGATTCCGCTTACGGCCACCGTAGGTAGGACAGATAAGCGATTGCTAGCTGATCTATATAATGTAATCAGATCTTTAATGATTTCAGGCGCTGGATGAAATTGCAGCGCAATCGTAATAGCTGCTCGGGCGAAAACGAAATGAGCCTGGAGTCGACCAATAACACAGCTCTCATGGCGCTGGGCGTACGCCGTCCAGTGGATGCGCCTGTTGCCACCGGTTTGCCAGAGTCTGCAGCTAACCAGCCGCCGCAGCGTTCGTTTATCACACGCATCAAGCATATGAACGTCAAGGATGTTATCCAGTTCATGGAGGAGGAGAAACGTTTCAACAAATCTAAGCTGCTTTACGATGCCTATTTGACGTACAAGTGGTAGAGGAAGAACAAGGGAGGGGGCAGTGTGTGTTGTTGTGCACACACGCGCGTTACGATTTCAATTGCAGCCATGTTCAGTCAGTTCAATGAACTTCCTTTCGAATAAATCCGAACAAAAGCCCAAGGAAACAGGTGGTGTGTCCTTTGTTCAATCAGCTGCTGTTTCTGTTGCTGCTACTGCTGCTGCTGCTGCACTTGGCATTTCAATGGAGCTCCATGAAAATTCATGTATTCTACCCATGCACTTTGAACTTTTGTGCACTGATTGCAGACAGACGACTTCGACGACGACTGATGACGACAATGCGGCGGAATACTTAAAGGAATATCCGGTCGGCAACGCCAACGCAGACAGGAAGCATATGGGCATGCGCTAGTCTCCAACTGGCGGCGTCGTTGCTTTGGAGGAAACGTGATCTTATCGTGCCGCTCATTATGTTAAGTGCTGGCAATAAAATCAAAGCGCGGCTGAAGGCGACACAATCTACGCGTCTCCAATTGAACTTCAATTGGGACCGTGCGCCAACTCGCCTCGAAATTGGGCGCTCACGTAGCTCCCTGGACGGCGGGGCATGCGTGCGGATCGTGCTGTCGTTTGCTTGTAATTGAGGGTACTTCGGCGTGGGCTAAGAGTGGCCCTTGTACATGTCTAATTAGATGCGCAAAAGGGCCCAGACACAATTGTGGTCAGGTAAGAAATAGAGCTTAGGCTTCATAAACTTCAGCCCACTTGGGCAATATCAGAAAAATGTCAGAGAAACCTAAAAGCTTTGCCTAATAAAGGTTTTATAATAGAGACTTTTTAATAGGATAATAGAATAAATTTATACTAAGACTTTTATTCAGTTGAGGACTTGGAATTATTGAACATTAATTGTAAATTTAAAAATTTGATTATGGAATTTTATACAATCTTTATAGCATACTTTTGAAAGGGTTATTTATTCTGTTATTATTTATATGCTTACTTTTAAATTTAACTAAGTCTAATTTAAATAAGTTTTATTTTCATGGTATGCGTTTTATATTTTTATATTTCACGCTGAACTTAAGGCAACAATGAAAACTGTACCTTTAATCCACTGCAAATAGTTCAGTAAGATAAGCATTTTTTTATGTCTAAACAAATTTTTGGGTGCGTCTATTTCTATTTATAGTATAGTTTTTTTTGGGCACACCTGTCTGTAAAGCTATCCACCCCTAGTTGAGCCTACATTTGACTGCTACGCCTGCATATGCCTACATGGTATCCTTTTTCAAGGACCCGCTCACAGCTGCTCGCTGGTCGGCTGCCCACTTATCGGGCGCTTGTGCCGTCAGGCGTAAACTTGACAGGTAGACGGTAGGGAAAAGTTCAAGCCACACAAAAAAAACATAACCTGCCCCCTAATGTGGAAGCCACCCCAAAAGAACTATCGCCACTTGAGTATAGATCACTTTTCCGGCCGGAAGGAGGCGACTCGATAGTGTGCAAGGTGTATTTGCATAGTACACTCCACAATCCACACATCAGGCGAATGCCACCATACACTCAACCTTAGCGTTACCCTCGACAACGTTCCGTTCGGGAGAACACCTCATTTACACACACACACACACACGTGTATTATGAAATTTGTATATTTGTGTGGCAGCAACAACAAAGAGTTGCTTTTGTATATGGAAAATGTTGCACCTTTTTTTTGCATAAGGTCGTCGCCTGTTCAGCTCAGATCCGGCATTGGGTCGGCTCCGGCCGCTAAAGTCTTTATAAAGTAGCAGCTGTGCCAATACTCCGATTGTTTGGCTATGGAAACCGTGAAGCACTTTTTCATATGTTCATTTGTTTGCCTTGGCCCGGATAAACCTTACGGGAATTGTGTATTGATTGCTGGTCGTCTCCCATTTTATCTGCTGCTCGTATTTACACACTTGTGGTCCGATAAGGTGCCCGTTAACCACACAAAGACATCTTTCCTGTCACCTATTCACATATCTGTGCTTCAAGCTTGCAACACGTTGCGACGCGCCACGTGCAACGCGAATTGCGCGGTACTTTTTACCAGTCGCATGACTAATTCGTAACGAGCTGAATAATTTTGATTCCTTAAAATAGACTTTTATAATTCCGAGAAGGAGCTTCAATTGCATCTGCTGATGTTTGACTGAAAATTCGTTTGGTAATTTTAAACAGAAATTATTTTGATTGTAAGTATTTTAAAATATATTTGGAATTATTAAATAGCTTGACAAAGGAGTTCTAATTAAAACTTTTATTTTATTATATTCCTAAGAGCACTTAATATATCATAATATTTTTTTTTAATTTTAAAGCTTGACTTCATTTGAATATTTAATTTAAGTTAAGATTCCCTTCCTTCTATGATACTATATATTAGAAAATAAGGTTAAGTTAAATAAAGTAAATAAACTTTAATCAATTTTTCAATACAGTCGAGTCCCAATAAAATGTCCCCCGCTAAAAAAAAAACTGCTGTCCCCTTGAAAAAAATTCCCCTCGCAATGCAAACAATATTCAACTATTTATAAATTGAAGTTTTGTTTCGTAACTTTATTACAGTTCGTAATTCACTGCGAAATTGTTTGCAGTTAAATCACCGTTAGGTTTTTTCAAGCGCAAATTCAATGTCAAAATATTAATTTAATATATTAAATTTTAAGATGTACAAGTTAAAGTAATTATGTATAAAGATTTGTTTACTTTCAATACAGTTAAATATCTAAACATCATCTGAAATATAAAAGTCAAGTTAATTCGAATTTTTATCTATAATATAATAATAATGAGATACTTAAAAGAACTGATAATAGTAATATTTTTATATTTATACGTTTAATCTATAAGCTGAGTAAACCTTCTGTTTAATTCACATTAGAAAGCTTTAGTTTAAAAATTGATTAAAATCCAAAGTTTATGCTCTCAAAATCTAAATGAATTCAATAATGTTTTTTACGTAATACCCAAAGCATATATTGTTTAGGTTTAACAAACTTTTATTAAAAGATTGAGAGTAAATTAATTTTAAGTGCACAAAGTTACGCCAAGTTAAACAAAAATAATAATTATGAGTTCTAGTTACCAGTTTAACAATGTATAGCTAAATTTTTATATTCGCTTTTCGCACACATAAAGCGCTTTTTCATTGCCTGCGAAGTTTGTTGCAGTGAGTTAATAAAATTAAGCTCCTCCCATGGACACGGACGTGGACGTGGACATGGACATGGACATGGACATGTTGGGTTTCACTTGCCGACGCAATTTGCTTTCTCATAAAGCAGCAGCTCCGTTTCTAATCTGCGCCATATGCTCCGCCTAGGCGCGCCTGGTCGCTGGCCACCGCTAGGCACTCACAAAGGAGCCATAAAAAAAACTATCGACACGTAACGATTTGTGCCGCTCCAGACACGCTGCTGCTGCTGTTCCGACTGTTGCGTATTACGGCGTCTTGCAGCGAAACCCAAATCCGTGCACAGCCCCCAAAGACAATATTTATGGCTTTATTAACTTTAAAACGCAACAGCAGCAGCCGCAGCAGCAGCAGCAGCAGCAACAGCAGCAGCAGCCGGTAACAGCGGCAACAAAGTGTTAAGCCAGGCCAAGGCGATGAAGTTGTGTAAATGAAATTAATCTTCAATAGACACAGGGCAATAAACGAGCAGCAGAAGGCGGCCTATAAGTCTATATATACATATATATATATATATATATTTATTTGTGTGTGTGTGTACCCCAAAACTCAACCACTGGCGACTGCCATTAGTCATTAAACAATTTTCCAGTGAAGCGGCCGCAACTGCAGCAACGCCAGCTCCAGCGGCAACTGCAGCATCGGCTGCTGCGTATTTTGTCAGGTGTCATAAAAACCGAATTTATTGCGCATGCGCAGCCCGATGTTCCTCCATATGAGTAGCCTCTTTTTTTTTTTACTTGGCGCATTTTGTTACAGATTATGCTCAGTTCTGTTTTTTTTTTCACTCGGTTTTATTATTTAATTTTGTCTGCTGCAGGATTATAAATCATGATGCGTGCGAGTTAAGGTGACAGCACTTTAGGGCACATAAACACACATAAACCCGAGCAGGTTGCTGGAATTTTAATTAAATGGAGCACGAAGTGTGCAAGGAGCTCTTCCAACTTGTTCGAACAGAGCTGCAAAATTATTGCTGCCATATAAAACTGCGACTCCATCTCATTTAGAGACTTAATAATACAATTAAAATTTAAAGCAAATAAATCAATTCACTTTTTGATTCATTTAAATATAAATATTTTTCGGAGAGATGAATAAATAAAAGTATTGGCCAATTTATCACCGAACTTTGCAATATTTCCATAGAAAAAATATATTTATTAATTAAACTTAATTTTATTTATCTCGCTTGACTACATATTCACAAAAAAATAAAAAAATAAGAATATTATTTAAGTAAACTTTTACACTAACTAAAATATTAATAAACTGCTTTAACTTCGTATAAAATAAGTATTTATGCATATATATTTATGCATACTGAATAAAATAATATATTTATTATTTTAATTATTTAGTTTTTTAATTTTATTTTAAACAAGTAGTAGGAAAAACAAATCATTTAGGTAAATGTGTTAAGTAAATACAGTCTGATTATATATTTAAACCAGACATATAAAAATTATTTTTTTTAAAATTTTCAGAAAGTTGCATAAAAAAAAATTCAAGGAAAGCTGAAAGTTTTTTTTGCTCTCGTACTAAAAAGTTAAACACCTTTTTTCAGGGCGTTGTAAGGTATCAGAAAAATCATAAAATTAGCAGTAACTAAAGACTTTTTAATACATTTTTTAATTAACTTTCTTGCATAACATTTTTTTATTTCACTCTTTTGACATTATGCTTAAAAAAATAAGATTTAAAAATATCAGATAAATTTGAATGCATTTGTAAATGATTTCTGTGCTCGCTCCGCATTCGACTGTCAACCCAAAGGTCAATTCACAAAAATGCAATTCTCACTAACTAACTATGCCATAAAATAAAGAAAAAATTGCCAAAATAAAAAAAAAAAAATAAAAAAGGTATGAAAAAAATGTATAAAATCAGACGGAGTGCGAAATTCACACGCTCTCGCCTGCGGGTGTTCTCCGGGCGAGCACGGTGTGTGGAAGGAAGGACGGGGCACGTAGGAGCAGTGTTTGTTGTGTGCTGCACTTGTTCCCACAAATTCCGAGGCATAGGCAATTTCCATGAAGCGAACAACGGGCCAAAAATTTCACACTCTTGCATACAAAAGCAAAAACCAAAAAAAAATTGAAAATAAAAACTGAAAAAGAAGGAGGAGGCAGATGATGGAAAAAATGGTAAACGAGAAATTTTTGTACTGTCGAAAATGCCACTGAACTGAGTCGGTGAATGGAACCTGCTGGGGGCATGAGAAACTGAGGCAACTGCTCGACCGAGAGACAGATCACAGCCATCAGCATAATCAACAAGATCACGCATCAAACGAGACGACAGCGGCATAAGAATGCAAACATTAAGAGAGTTTATGCGAGCTGTTCACATGCCAAAAACAAAACAGCCAAGTATTAAAAGACCGCAGGCAGCGGCCAAACAAACAGCCAAACAGGTACACAGGACGATTATCCTGTCATTCACTTGTTGCTCTGCGCACCAGAAAGAAACAAAACCAAAAAAAAAAAAAACAAAAAAAAATTGTATATATACATATATAAGAATTAAGCGAAATGTATCACACACACACACACACTCTTTCGTCCAGGTAGAGCAAAATGTTTGAGTGCCTTAACCCGTAAAAGGGCTGCTTCAGTTGCACTTCCTGCGCCCCGTTGCCCGGGACCTCACTGGGATTCCTGGGTAGCGTGTGAACCTGTTTCGTCTCCACGCTAGCTTCAGCTCCCAAGACCGCTCCTCATCGATGCTGCTTCACATTTTTTTTTTTATATTTTTTTTTAGGAAATTTGTTTGCATGATTTCATTTTTGGTTCGATGCTAATCTCAAGCTTTGAATTTTTGGCACAAATCGCCCGTTTTTTAATAGACAACAACTGGATTGTTGTTGTTGTTGTTATTGGTACTGTTCCTGGCCATATTTTAGTGCGCATTTCGTGTTTCTCGATAATTTATTACAGTTGCCCAATAAACGACGCTTTGGTTTTAAGTTTTGTGGGTCGCCGCCAAAATGTAAAGAAATAATAATAAAAATACAACTTCTTTTTTTTTATTGTCATACTCGCATTTATATTTGTGCGATTAGTTTTTCAGCTTTTCTGACCTGCAATTTAGTCTTTTTTTGTGGTTTTTATTATAAGATTTCATTCGTCACACGCAAAAAAAACTAAAATAAAAATTTTGTGGTTCCCACGCATTTTTAATTCGTGATTATTTCTAAAGCAGATCGAAGTGAAGAAGTTGTAAAATCAAAACGAATTTTATTGTTCTTGGCGTCAGTTATTATAAAGCGGGCAGACTGAAAGAGAAACTCAATGAAGTGGGCTAAAAGAGTTTGAATTTAATCGAAAGTTTAACTGATATCAGATTAGAAAAATTGCGAATATTGAAGCAGAAAATTTAAAAAAAAATCAGCTTCAGCTTAATTATTCGCTTTTCTAATGCTCTTTTATTTAATTTATTATTATTTATGCTTAGCCAACAAGCTTGTTTTAATAGTAATATTATTTTATATGAATTCTCTTATGTTTAAATATTGTTAAATGTATTTTTAATTTTATACTTACTTCAACAAGTCGTTTATTTATTATAGAATTGAATGCTTTTTTTTTATTATTTATAAACACAATAAATTTTTTTCTTGAAAGTGCTTCGATTAATTCGAAAATTTAACTGATAAAAGATTAAAATAAGTTCTAATATTGAGAAAAAATTAATTATTTTAAATTGAACTTTAAATAAATCATTTCACTAATGCTCTTTATCTTTATCATTATTTAATCTTTATTATATTCTTATTAATTTCATACAACAAGTAATATATTTATTTATCTAGGCTGAGCTAATTATTTTAAATATAATAAATTTATTTTTTTATTTATTGTAAATTAAAGTGTTTGCTTTACAAATTGATAGCTTATCCAAGTAATTATAAGGTTATACCTTATTGTGCATTTATTGCAACATTTAAATCTTTACAAAAAAATTTTTTATAATAGAGAAAATATTCTAATCTGAGTAAAAAAGTATTATGAACTTTAACAAATAAATAAAAAAAGTTTACAATTGATACAAGAATATTCAGTTTAAACTATGTTGTAAAGTAACTATAGAGAGCACTTTGTATACCAACTAGGATTGTATTGATAAAAGACTTAATATTACTTAAAAGCTCAACTTGTTGACTTCGCTCATGGAGAACAATTCCATAGATCTTCTGGTTATTATTTTCTTAAAAAAATGCCAACTAATTGTCGACAATAACAACTAGATGGGCGCTAGCTCAGCACAATTATTAGCCAAATACTTTCATTTTTTTGGGCCTATAAATCAGCTGCTCCGCTTTCGAAGCGGCAACACTTGAGGCACATTCAAATTATCTGCTATCAGTGGCCATGTGACAGCCAACAACTTGCCATAAATGACATGCAAAGCAGTTGTCATTAAATTCAACGAAATAAAAAAAAAAACAAAAAACAAAAAAGGCTAAATATATAAAATGAAATTGCTGAAATTGTTGGCCATAAATCAACGGCAGACGAGAAAAAAAAAAACAAAACCAAAATTGTGCGCTCGATTTCACTGCTCACAAGCGAAAAACAACTTCACCTGTTCGCTGAGACAATGGCTGGTGACAGGCCACTGCCTCCCCCTCTCCTGCCCCTTTCACTTGCTTTTTGGGGGGGCAAACACAAATGCGGTTGACAAGTACAGGCGACTCAATTGCGGCACTTGTCGCACGACACTTGAGCGGAGTAATGGAAAAGGGGAGGGGAAGGGGAATAAATGAAGCCAAATGTATTTTTGGTCAGTCAGCAAATGACGACTCGTTTATCATTGGAGCATTGGAGCATTGGAGTATTGGAATATTGGATCATTGGATCATTGGAGCGTAGCGCATCCGCAGCATGACGCGACACAAAATATTGTGATTTTTCACGTAGCGTGCGTTGCGGTATTTTAACTTAAATTGGGAATACACCTATGTAAGCCACATATACATATACATATATATTTATATTTTTGGAAACTCGCCGCTGTTGTTGTTTTTACGGTTTAATTTACGGCACAAAGTTGACAGGCGCGTCTGCCCACTCAAAGGTTAAACGAGGTCCGAACCGGAGACGGAGCCGTAGCCTTAGCCGAAGCAGACGTGCAGACACAATAAGCGCTAAATGACACGAGCAGAGCCTGTGCCGCCGCCTCCACCTCCAGCTCCTTCCCCTACCCCTCCCCCTTCTGCTCCTGCTGCTGCTCCTGTTTCCACGTATGAGCTTGCAGTTTATGGCTTACAAGAGATTTGGTTTGCCTGTCCCTGTCCACGCATTTTGATTTAATCACAGCGGACGCCGCCTTTAAACGTTGTTTTCGGTTTCTTTTTTAAATACACTCACAACAAAAAGGGTATTGTGAAATATGAATAAGTAGAAACATATACAAATGTGTGAAGAATTCTTGCTGATTTAAAAATTAAATAAAATAAATGTAGCAACAATTTCTCTTTCCAGCCTTAAGTTAATCATAATTAATATATCCAAGAGTATTCACAAATCGTTATTCCCCCAAAAACGTTTATTCTTCTTTAATATTATGTGTTTCTTTTGCGCTGAATGCAAACCATCGCCTTAATTGTGCAGAACGAAATGCTTGCTCCACTAATTAAACGCCCGGCAAAAGATACAAAAAAAAAAACAAAAAAAATAACTTACAGAAATTGCATTTCATTTTATTTCATTTCAGTTTGTTTAACAAATTTGCTGACAAGCGCGCTGACAGCGCACAAAAACAAAATAAAAATAAAGAAAAATACCAAAAAAAAACGAAAGACTTAAGCAACAAACTTGCACAGCTCGCCACTTGACCCCAACATCAACGCACACACACAATGCGTTCGAAAAAATTTTAGCCGCTTTCCCGCCGCACAAATTAAGCCGAAATTTCAATTTGCACTCAGCCGCCACACACAGAGCCCGATTCGTATTCATATTTGTATTCGTATTCGTATTCGTATTCGAATACAAAAAAACAATTTACACAAGCCAAAATAATTGCCATGGATATGGTTATAATCGGCGTCGTCTTTCTTCTCAAATGGCGAATCAATGGGGCGCAAAAACAGATGAAAACTACTAAAAAGAAACCAAACAAAACAAAAAACACAAAAACCGAAAGTAGCGATAAGAGGCTAAATTTTCACTTGCTACCTGTTTGGGTGTTCCTCACAATGGAACGGATGAAGCCGTAACAATTATTATTTCTTTTGCCAGCCTCAAACAAAAGCAGCTACTCGAATGGGAATCACTTTTATTCTTCTGCTTTTCATTTGTCGCAGTGCGTGTGAATTTCAACAAAAATTAATTTGGAAAAATTGTGCAAACGCCCACAGAACAAGTGCTTTTGTTTGGGCTAGTTCTGGGAATGAGGACTGCAGTTCTGGATTGAAAAACGATATGTTTGCTAAACAGCGACAGGTTGTTATTTCAGTTAAGTGTGGCGCCATCTATTGGCAGTTGCCAAAAGCACATAAAAATTGCTCGAATGAGCTATTAATCAACCAGGTGCGTTCATAAACCTGACATGCCTGGCACTTAAAGTCTATTTAAAATGCAAGAGTTATAAAAACAAAAACGAAGAAGAAATATTTGCCAATCGCTTGTGCTAAATTGTTTTTATGTGGCGCCATCTATCAACGGTTGGGCAACAGCAGCGCTGAAAAGCGATCACTACGATCACTGCGATCACTTGTTGGCTGCATTCTGGCCCCAGCTCATCAGGTTTGTGTTTGTGGCTCCCCGTTTTGAGTCACGTTTCGTGTATCTGGGCTCGCATCTCGGGCAATTAATTTAAACGCACGCTGTAATATCTCATTTTTCGGCCTAAGAGAGCTGAGACGCCAAGCGAAATTCATAGAAGCCATCGCGGCTATAAACCATACGAAATCAGAATAAAACGAGAGCTGGCCCAGTAGCCAGCTCCATTGCCTGAGTGATATCCACTTGTTACTCCATTTACAAGTTCCGCGGAATTATGATTGAGATCGCGGGCCTATCATAAAAAAACACACACACGCACACGCACAACATACCAAAAGCAAGTTTATTTGGAAATTTAGTTGTAAAATGTAGCCCCAAAAAATTAAAAGAAGCAACAACAACAAGTGTGGCTGTGTCACAGGGGCAAGTGGCAGGCAGACGTTGACGTTGACGTTGCTTCAACTGAAGAAAACTTGACGCATAAATCTCGTCGACAGCATTTTCAACAATTTCCAAAATCACGGCACGCCGCTGAACAAAATTAGGCTAAAAAACGTTGACAAGTGTCGCCTGGTCAGTGGCCAAGTTAACGGACTCGGACTTAGATTTCAATTTGGATTTGACTTTGGCTTTAGCTTTAGATTTGAACTGCAGCGGAAGTCAATGCCGCACGCCAGCGGCACCAGCTCTAGGCCCCCTCTAGGGGATTACCAAGAAGTCGTCCAATCTTCTTTGTTTTTTTTTTTGGGGCTTTGGCGCGAGTTTGACTAATTAAAGCGCAGACTTGGGCATTTTTAATTTGTACGCTTGTAAAATGAAATTAACGCTTTTGTTTTTGTGTCTTTCTCTCTTGTTCCGACTTCGTCTGTCTGCAGCTCGTTTCCTTTTGAACTTTGAAATGGTGCGTGTCGCCAAGAATACCCTTTGCCAAGCGGGTTGATCTGTTAATTGGTTTGAAAGGTCCTACATAGGCATATCTACTCTGTCGATCCATAGTTTATCGCTTTTGACAATATTTTAATCATGTTCTATGTATCTAAAGTATTTAAGTCTTTTGATTATTCTTTTAACTGTTAATCCAATGAAGTTTGGGCCTAGATTCACAATTTTGGCTTGTTATAATTTTATTATTTTATATGAACCTTTGGTTCGGATTTTTGTTATAAGGATTAGTAGTATTATTATTAGTGTATTAGTATAATTTATTAAATAATTCTTTGCCGAGACGGTTAATCTGTTAACTGGTTAAAAAAATTGAAAGGGAAGAATTTCAACATAATTTTTTTAGTTTTTTATTTCTATTAGTAAATTTGTATTATTAATTTGAATACTTGCCAAGTGGGTAAGTCATCTAACTGGCCTGAACACTGGCATGATCTGGAATGATCTAAAAGGATCTAAATAGGAATTTCTATATAATACTCTGACAATACATATTTTATCACCTTTGACATTTAACTAACTAACTCTGTTTTGTGGCTGAAAAGTATTTAAATCGTTTGGTTATATACCAATCATCTATAAACTATTGTATTTTTATTATTATTTTGTTATGGTTACGATATATTTTATATATTTATATAACTGTAAGCTTATAGTTAAAAGTAAAGCTACAGGAGTTTCTGGTTCGAATTTTTAATATAAGTATAAATATTAGATTATTACTTTTTTACATAAAATTCCCATTACCAAGTGGATAAATCTGTTAACTGGTCTGAACATTTGGGATGAAATGAATTGAGCTAAAAATATCTAAATAACATTTTTTATATAAAAATCTGATTATTCAAGTTTTATTCCTTCTAACTTTCTGATTAATTTTCATTTAATTAAAGTCTTTAAGTCTTTTGGTTAAATGACAGTATTCTATAAACTGTTAATCTGGTAATGTTTAGGCCAAAATTAACAATTTTATTATGGCTGGTTTTAGTTTTTTTGTTTTTTAAGAAGCTTTGGTTTGTATTATAATTATAAAAATAATTAGAATAATTATTAGTATATTAATAATATTAATTATAAGGAGCTTTGTTGTATATTAATATTATAGGTACAATTATTAATATTTATTATTTTTAATTTATCTATATTATTTATTCCACTCTTTGCAGACATAACACAATAACATTATAAAAAATAATAATAAATAATAATTTAAATGCATCATAAATGTGGATTTTTAACAAATTATTATTTATCCTCATATATTACCAATTTTTAAACATAATCTAATTTGCTAATAAGTAACCAAAAAAGGGTATTTGGGTTTTTTATACTAAAGTAATTTTCGATAGCTTTGTTCTTTTGTGCCGTTGGCCGTTGAACTGGTCTTTGGTGCTTTATGGCCAACAGTTTGTCAGCTTGTTATGTCGCTGGCTTCCAAGAATCGCGCGTTCCTCGCTGACCTCCATAGCGTGTCTCGCTCACACACACACGCACACGCACACACAGACAAAGGCACGTTGTTGGCCAATTGACGGGCCCCACAAGCTACACGTTTCACTTTCAGCGGCAGCCGCAACGAGAGCAGCAACAATGCCGTCGACATCTTCATTTTGGCCGCATCCAAAAATGGCAGCAATTGTAAATTTTGGCCGGAGCGCAGGTGCAGATGGCATAGAAAAACACATGTTGGCTGGCCGGATTGGGACTGGGACAGGCGCGGACCTGTGGGCCACAGATCAGGCCAGGATGGGGACACCGACCACGTTGGCGCAAATGTCAGGCTATAAATACCGAATTGGTATCGCAATTCCAATTGCAATTGCAATTGGCCAAAATGCGCGTTTCTTTGGCCGCTACACATAATGCAAATATGGACATTTGCTGTTGTTGCTGCTGCACTAACTGTTACTGTTACTGCTGTTGTTGTTGCTGCTGTTGCTGCTGTTCTTGCTGCCATTTGTATTTGTGTTTCGCAATTGAAATAAAGTTGCACTAAACGCACTTGGAGCGCCTCCAATTGCCAATTGCCAATTGCCAATTTACATTTCACATTGAAATTTACATTTCTGTTTTTGTTTCGGTTTTTTTTTGTATTTATTTTCGATTTCCTTTTCGTTATTTTGGCCATTTTGCGGATGTTGCGCTTAAAGCCATTTTCGGCTATTTTTAGTTTGTTTTCAATTTTTATACCCAGCATTCATTTGAGTGCCAGAAAAGGGTATTTTGTAGTTGTAGTCATTAGTTAGGCCTATTAGATGATTTAATAAGTGCAATTAAGATAACAATTTTTAGATAAAAATTTATTCTTCTGTGAAGCAAAGACAAATTTTTCTATGACTTATAAGAAAAATTCATATTTTCGCTAAGTGTATAAACTAAAGAAAACCTATTGTGTAGGTTAAATACCCTAGATTTATCACACACATTTATTTAAAAATGTTGCCAAGCTATTAATAATTTATCCAAAATATATTACAACATTTAAACTAGTATAAATATTTTTTGTAAAAAAAAAGATAATTGTAGGGTATTTCAACAATTGATTTGACCAATCTTATTTACCCCCGTTGATGATGGCGATGATGTAATTTGGCAATTGTTTCGCTGCTGGTTCGAACAATTAACACAATTCGCAATGGGTTATTAATGACACAGGTAGAAAACTAAGCAGCTAGCCGCGAGTAACAGTACTTTCACCCACAATGCGGAGACAATAGCGGTGAGTTCTTTGAAAACAAAAGTTCGGGGAAAAAACAATAGAAAAAAAACTCACCTGCAACGATCGAATTTGATGTAAAAAGTGGTAGAAACTTGGCTAAAATAGATGAGTGGCAACAAGCTGCAGCATGTGGCACGCACTGGAAAGAAAGAGGAAAATCAACTTATAAGTCATTTTTATTGAACATTCAGCGCAGCTAATCGATTGTCTGAGAATTTCGAGACATTCCAATTCAGACATTATGTGTAAATGATTCATGGCAGGCAGTTAGGCAAGATTTATGTGCAGGCTGCAAGGCGATTATCAATAGATATGATAAATAATAAATACGATATTAATCAAAAGATGCTGGCAAAAGATCATCTTAAGTTATATATAAATAACTTTATATTTTTATATTTGTTTTTATGGTATTTAAATGGAGATATTTTTGGTATTCAAACTAGCTAAAGATCTTCAAAAGTTATATCTATATATATATCTTTATATTTATATTTATTTCATGGGTATTTAAATGGAGATATATATTTTCAATATTCAGCAAAATATCTTTTAAAGTTATATATATATAATTTTATATTTATATTTATTTTATTGATATTTAAATGGAGATATATTTTTGATATTCAGACTAGCAAAAGATCTTCAAAAGTTATATAAAGATATCTTTATATTTATATTTATTTAAAGGGTATTTAAATATATATATTTTTGAAATTCAGACTAGCAAAAGATTTGTTAAAGTTATATATGACTTTATATACATATTTATTTTAAGAGTATTTAAATGAATATATTTATATTATTCAAACTAGGAGAAATTCTTCTAAAGTTTTATATATGTAACTTTATATTTATATTCATTTTAAGAGTATTTAAATGGACATATTTTTAATATTTAAACTAGCAAAATAAATTCTGAAGTTATATATTTAACTTAATAATAATATTAGTTTTTTCGGTATTTAAATGGATATATTTTTGATATTCAAACTAACAAAAGATCTTTTAAAGTTATATATATATATATAACTTTATATTTATATTTATTTTAAGAGTATTTAAATATATATATTTTTGATATTTAAACTAGAAAAACATCTGTTAAAGTTACATATAAAACTTTATATTTATATTTATTTTAAGAGTATTTAAATGGACATATTTTTAATATTCAGACTAGCAAAATATCTTATAAAGTTATATACATATATATTTATGGTAGTTAATTTATATTTATTTTAAGAGTATTTGAATGGAAATATTTTTGATCTTCAAACTAGCAAAAGATCCTTTAAAGTTATATATAACTTTATATTTATATTAATTTTAAGAGTGTTTAAATGGACATATTTTTAATATTTAAACTAGCAAAATAAATTCTGAAGTTATATATTTAACTTAAAATTTGTATTAATTTTTTCGGTATTAAAATGGATATATTTTTGATATTCCAACTAGCAAAACATCTGTTAAAGTTACATATTAAATTTTATATTTATATTTATTTTAAGGCTATTTAAATGGCTATATTTTCAATACTTAAACTTTAGCCGTGTTATCTATTGTACTACAACCCATTGAGAACGCATTCAACATTTGACACTGTCAACTTTGTCATCCATAAATTTGAAATGTAGCTCACCTCGCGTAATCCTTACATCAATAGTTTTTTTTTTGGCCCCAGGGGTGCGATCATAACACGTGTAGCTCTATAAATAATGACAATGATATCAGGCCCTAGGCAGCTACCGGAACGTAACCCCCTCTTTTTTAATAATACGCAATCGAAATAATTTATGCATTATGAACACCAGAAATCACGGACGAGTACCGAAAACTAAAACTAAAGGAAAATGGACGAAGGGGCTGCGGTTGAGGTAGTCATAGAACATAACTCATAGCGAGGAGGGGAAGGGGGAGGGGGTGGGGAGGGGAAGAAGATTTAGCCTTAACACGTGAGCATTGTATTATATTTATAAATAATAATTATGGGCAACCAAATGGTGTCGTTTTCGGGGGAAAGTGCAGCTCATAAGTGGAAACACATTTGCCGCGGAAAATAAAACGAAATGGAAAACACTTTATTTCTCAGGACTGTCAATTCGATAATGAAGCCAGCCAATTGGTTGGCAACTGTCGCAGTCTCTTTTCCTTTGCTTTTCCCAATTGAATTGCCGATATTCGTTTCCAATCAATTGGTATTATTATTTCTCTGGGAAAATGCTAATCAGCGTGGGAGGTTTGTGTCCGCACTAGGCGAAGTTCTAATTGGAATTCACATTTAAAATACTTGCGTGTGAATTGGAAATTTCACTTCCTGTTCACCAAGTTAATTATTAAAAAAAAAACCTATTTTAATATTAAGTTTACTCATTTAGCTTATTTCGTATTTAGTTTATATTCAACAAGTTATTTTCTCGATATATAAATTTGCCCAACTAATTTGTATTGAGTATGTTGATTAATGGAGTACACAAATGAATACATGCCAGCCACTCAGTTTGACTCACATTTGGCACTTGGCTGCGAACATTATTCACTCCCCGCCTATTTGGCAATCCAAGCCAAATGCATTCGATTGAAGTTAAAACATGAATTTTGGCTGCAATTACAAAAATTTTGGAATGCTCGAAGCTGGCAAATTTGCTGAAATGCCATTCATCAGTCCCGTTCGAATGAAAACATCAATGCAGACAGGCCGAGTTACAAATGAGGCAGCACCAAAAAAAAAAAAAAAAAAAAACCAAATTTGGCAGTATGACAAAGTGCGCGCCCAGCCCCCCCAACCCCGCCCCAACCAACCCTCCCCCCACCGCCTCTGGCCCCCCCC
>SCDZ01000631.1:0-39886 GCA_004143845.1 Drosophila lacertosa | reverse complement strand
TATCTATCTATCTATCTATCTATCTATCTATCTATCTATCTATCTATCTATCTATCTATCTATCTATCTATCTATCTATCTATCTATCCATCTATGTATCTTTCTATCTATCTGTCTACATATCTATCTATTTTTCTACACATATTTCTGTCTATCTATCTATCTATCCATCCATCCATTTGTGTATCTCTCTATCGAATTCGTCCATCTTTGCATCTTTCTATCAATAAATCTATTATCTATTTTTCTACCCATAAATATATCCGTTTTTCTCTCTCTCTCTCTATTATTTCATTCTCTCCACATATCCATCTGTATCTACATATCTCCCCCTTATATGCGAGCATGAAAAACTCATATGGAAAAATATTAATTACAGCCTGTCCAAGCCACTAAAGAAACCACTAACCCGCATCAATGTATGTTCGATTAAGTGGGGGGAAAGGTTTTAATTAATTAAGCATTGCTGCCGCTGTCGTCATTTGGTTTCATTTGACTTCAGGCGCGAAGGATGCGGCAGGAGCCAACTAAATGACTAAATGAATCAGAGACGCAAACAGTTGCTGCTGACATCTTTATGCAAGCCACAAACACACACACACTCTGCCCCCAACACACACACACACACACACACACACAATGGGCCACGCCCATTTGTTTCGCTTTTGTATTTCATTTGAAAAATGTTTTTTTGATTTAGTCCGTTAATTGCTTTCAAGTTGGCAACTTCTTTGCTCGCGCCTGATGATTATTATTGCTGCGGCAAAACAACAACAACAACAACAACAACAGCAGAAGCAGAAGAATGAAAAAAAAGTTGGCAAGCATTTTGGGCCAAAAGTTTCTTTTGATTTTCTTTGGCATGGCCCAGAAGCAACACGCAGCTCGGCGCGGTCATAATGAGCCCACTGGGGCTAAGGGAAATGTGGAAATGTGGAAATACGGGAAAAGTGGAAAAGGGGATGCTACGGAAAACTTTGGTGCCACAATGCGGCGCATGTCTATGACTTTTCGGCTCGGTCTGCTGCGGATTAAGTGCAGAAAGGCAGCGTTTTTATTGCGTAAAAATAGACTTGCCAACGCGACGGCTCGGCTTAAATGTTACGCATACGTCAAGTGGGCCAGCGCTCAAGGGCCAAGTTTGTTAAGCTGTTAAGTTATGGCAACATATGTTGCAGCGAAAGTGGAGTTGATGTTGCTGTTGATGCTGATGCTGATGGTGATGCTGCTGCTAAAGCTGATGCGGATGCTGATGCTGACTGGCGCAGCTCGCAACAAAAGGCAAAAACATTTACACTTGCATTTGCATTCAGCCAAGTCAAAGTCAGACTCGCTTACTCGAAAGCCAGCCAGCTGGAAAAGGGCCGCGGCACGGAGAGTGCCTAAGGCCCAGTTGCCGCAGCAACCGCAGACGCCGCACACTGTTGCACGTTGCACGCTGTCAGTTGCACTTGCATTGTTGCTGCCACAATTCCAAAGTGCGGGCGGACGCCAGTTGAAATTCACATTAGTGTGCGCGGGGGGGGGGGGGGGGGGGGGGGGGGGGGGGGGGGGGGGGGGGGGGGGGGGGGGGGGGGGGGGGGGGGCGTTATTAGCACCACCCGTGGCGCAGAGCAAATCAAGCGGCACAAAAACGCCAAAGCAAAGTTGGATGTGTTGGCCATGTGTTCAGTAGCTATATATATAGATATATATATATCTGTATCTCTTTCTGTATCTGACTCTTTGCCCCGCCTCTTTTACGCACTTACATATTTATTTGTTTGCGCTGGCAAACTTTGAAGGATGTTGAGCACGGCATGAAAGGATGTTTGCTGGCATCCCCATTTGACCTTGTTGTTGTCATGTCATCTCAGTCGCGTTTTATTGCAATTGCAATTGTTGTTGTTGTTACAGTTGTTGTTGTTGTTGTTGTTGTTACAGTTGTTGTTGCTGCACATCGCTTATGCAGTTTTCGATGGGGCTAACCGAAAAAGCTGAACGACAAATTGAATACGACTGAATAACAGGCGATTTATTTGCGTGCTTCGGCTTTAACGGCAAAAGTTTTTTGGCCATCGAAAAAGAAAAAAAAAAACAAAATCGCAACGCGATTTTCGCGACAGATGCGCCGATTGTCAAAAAAGACGCGCGACTTTCGAGTTGACAAACAAAAACAAAAAAAAAGGCGAAAACTCAATTTCAGCTAAGACGACAAAGAGAAAGGAAAGGGCCAGGAGAGAGAGAGAGAGAGAGAGAGAGAGGGGTAAGGAGAAAGGACAACCCTGGAGCGACGACAACACATTTAAGTACTTAAAACTTTGCCAACTCTTTTTGCTCTTTTGCAACGCCTTGTTCTGCAGCTCCTAGGTGTGTGTGTGTGTGCGTGTGTGTGTGTGTGTGAGTATGTTCTTAGCCAAGTTTTGGCTGAGTGGCTACAGCGACAACGAAAGCAGGCAAGAACGAAAGAAAAAGTGGCCAACAATTGAAGCTCGTAATTTCAACTTGAATTGATATTGTTTTTGCCGTGTTTTGTTAACTGTTCTTCTGCTTGTTGTTGTTTTTGTTTGCGTAACAAATAAACGGAAATGCTTAGACACAAACCCACGACAACAACAACAATAACAATGTATCACAAAACAATAACTTCAATTAGTTTGTCGGTACGTTTGCCCACCAAGCAACCACCCAACCACTCAACCACCCCCCACCAGCACCACCCTCCGCCTTGCTGGTGGTTCTTGTCTGCACCGGATGTTTGTCAATCCCTGGCACATTTACGGGGTGCGATTTCCCGTGAATCTCGTTTCAGGAAGTCGTTGATCATGTTTGCACATGAAACAAATTGCGTTTGGTGACTGATTAAAATAACTGATGAAAATCCGCCAAATTATGAGCTTGGGATTTCGATTTGATTCGCCTCAAGTCAGGCCCCGTTGATTTAGTGGCCTGGGAAAGCTGAAGCCCGAGGCTAAATATTCGACAATGGCAGCGGCAAATTCCCGGGGGCGACATTTGGCTGCAGTGGTAGCTATAAATACAGTGGGCGTCCGTTATAATGAAAACAAACGTCTAACATATGACACTAAATGCAATAATGTTGATCCTGTTCGCAGGACACAATTTAATTTATTGACATTTGATGTTCGCAGCAACGAACTTTGGCATTTTATTGCTTTCGGGCCAAATGCGAACGATTGTTGCTCTTATGGCTGCTGCTATTGTTGTTGTTGTTGCTGTTGTTGCTGTAGTTGTTGTTGTTGTAGTTGTTGTTGTTGGGCTTGTTTTTGTATAGCTATTTAGAGCCTGTTGTTCGCGATCCACTTAATTTGTCATGTTGTTTGCGCGGTTAATTGTTTATTTGTGTTTTATTGACAGGCGGCAAATGTACATTAGATTTGTCAGTTATACACTGTTTATACTGTATGTAAGTGGGGTATATTGGTTGCAGAGCAGCCTCTGTCTGAAATGGAAGGCAAGCATTTGACTCTAGGAACTTTAGCTAATATTAAGCATATAACTACCAGTCAAACAGAATAAACTTTTTTATTAATAATTTTTTTTTTTTTAATTATATATTTTTATTTTTATTTTTATTTTTATTTTATAGCTTTTTAAGTTTTTTTTAAAATTTTTTTTAATTTTATATTTTTTTGTAACTATTTTTTTAATATTTTTTTTATCAACTGAGCTGCTTTTCAGAAAGAGTTGTGAAATTCATTAACCATATAAAATTATCGTTTTATATTAAATTTTATTTTTTATTTTTTTATTTATATTATTTTATAATAATTTTTTTATTTTACATATAAATACATATTCATATTTTTTAAATATTTTTTATTTATTTATTTCTTTTTTAATTGAGTTTCGTTTTAAATGTAGTTTTAAAATTCATTAACACAATAATAATATAAAGTTAGCATCCCCTTTACACTGTGAACAGACTATTGTGCAGCTGGGTTCGATATTCAATTTAAAGCCTGCCCACAAAGTGTTTTATAAATAACTTATTAAATGTGTAAATTAATGAACAAGGGTATTTAATAAGCGGCACATGAAACATAATTGTTCTCCCCGGGATTAATTTTTTGTCCTGGCTCTTAATAAATTGCTTTTACTCTGAGCCAACAAATGACAGTGATTTAAACGTCCTCTAATCAACGCATAAGGACACTAGAGGGCAAAAAAAAAAATATGTGTATATGAAAACATGACTTTGGCTTGCGTTGACATTTTTGTTATTTGCGCGTTTTTGCTTCGTGCTGAAATCGAAGCCAAGCAAAACGCGTTTGGAAAAACTTGAAACGCTTTATATATATTATATATATATATATATATATTGAATGTCTAATGTCTTGCAAGGAGCGAGCAGGCATGCAGGTGGTTAGAGCAACAGTCTGGACAGCTGGCAGGACTTGGAGCCCACATATGCGTTGAAGTCCGAGTTTCGTGTCTGTGAGCAGAACTTTGGTATTTATTGTGCTCGACTTGGCAAAAGAGAGAAGGACAAATGCCGCTCAAAGTTGCCTGGGCTCTGAGTGCCCCGATAGCCAGGACTCAAGCAATGGCATGTCCTTGAGCATGTCCACCCAGCAACAGCTGCAAGTTGCCAGAAGAGCAACAACAAAAAAAAAGAAGAAAAAAAAAGGGAAGAACCAAAGAATTGCCATTGTTGCGGTTGTCAAAGTAAATCAAAGCCCTTGGCCCATGACGTGCGTCTGCTTTGGCCAACTTTGTTGCTCAGTTCCTCGTCCACTAAGTAATTGAACTTTTATCAGAACTTGGCCCCAACTCGTAACACGAGCAACTGTTTAGTTGAGCAAACATCGTGAATTATGCCACATAACAGTATATATATATATATATATATACAATTGTGCTTTACTCTATTTAATGAAACTAATAACTAATTACAGCCAAGCTGACTAAGAGCTAACAGCGACTGTTGCCAATATTTATTAGCAGTCAATCAGTTTAAGCCATTTTAAATAAGTTTCGCAATTCGCTGCGCTCGTTAGTTGAGTTTTTGAAAGTGCTTTGGGCGCTTGGGCAACTAAACAACATCCTGTTTCCCATCCCAATATGTATCATAATATGTGTGCAATGTTATCTAAGCCTTAAGCCATAGTTGATTAATATCCTGTAACCATATTCCTTACGAATCAAAATAGTTTGAAACAAAAGTTAACTTTTGCCTTCGGTTGATTCAATTTCTGTTGAAATCCTTAAATGCAGCTGTTTTATTTTCATTCAATTTAATAAATTTTTAGTAGTTTTTTTTTTGCTTGAATTTTTATCTCGCATATTTGAGAATTTAAAATTTTTTTAAAGAAATATATATCAACTATTTTTAATTGTAATTAATTTAATTGTTTAAATTATATTGATGTATTTAAATTAAAGATTTTAAGTTCACATATTAATAAGTCTTAGCATGTCAAAAAAAAAAAAGAATTTTTTCTGGAACATCAGTTTTATAGTTAATTAAAGGCTCTGATTGTCATTTGTGAAACTTATGGAATTGGAATTGGAAAGTTGAAATGGAATGGATATGGGAATAAGAATTGTAATAGGAAATAAAATACGAATTGGAAGAGGCATTGAAATAGGAATAGGAATGGATTGAAATAGGAATATGAATTGGAATAGGAATGTGAATTGGAATTGGAATAGTAAATGGAATATGAATTGGGATGGGAATATGAAATGGAATAGGAATGTGAATTGCAATACGAATATGAATTGGAATAAGAAAATGAATTGGAATAGGAATATGAATTGGAATAAGATTTGAAATACGAATAGAAACTTAAGTTGGAATTGGCATTAAAATAGGAATAGGCAATTGAATTGGAATACGAATTGAAATGGAAATATTAAATTGTATTGGAATAGGAATTGGAATTGGAATTTGAATAGGAATAGGAATTGGAATAGATATAGAATGGGAGTAGGAATTAAATATTTAAATGAATTTAAATTGTAATTCCAATTAGAATTATAATAGGAATTGAAATAGAAAGATATGTCTAGAAATACAAATAGGAATTGTATTTGGATTTTTTTTTTGGTTTATATTCTATTTTATTTTTCTATATTTTATTTTGGTATATGATTGGGAATACGAATAGAAATAAGTTTAGGTTTGCTAATACAAATAAGGATACAAATAAGAGTAAGTATACATCAAAAAAGTAGTTGGTCAAGAGAAATAATCTGTTTGACAAACTTTGCTTTAACTTTTTGGAGTGCTGGATAAGAGGCATAAGAGTCCTTGCTCGTGTCACGAGTTCAACTCTGTCTGCAAACACACACATGAGCAATGATTCGGTCATTTGCGTGGCCATTTCACATGGCTTCACCTTTGGATGGCCAAGTTTCGATTGGAAAAGTTTCGGCATGTGGCGAAATAATACGGAAGGGAAGGAAGGAAGGGAAGGAGAACTCACCTGGTCAGCATGTTGGCCCGATTGACGGCCACCTCGGCCTCGACGCGAAATCGATCCTGGGCATAGCGGTCGACGACGCCCTCGCCGAGATTGAGCGAGGTGCCGGCCACACAATTGGAGCCCATCAGATGCTGCTGTTCGATATATTGCAGAAACTTGGATACCAAGTCAATTTTGCTATCGCGCGCGTTTATCACATCGGCCGTTATCTGATTGGAATCGACGTCGACGCTGCCGCCCTCCACATCGCCAATGACCAGCTGCTTGCTGCTGTCATCGATTAGCACCTCGGGCGGATACCCATCGTCCATGGTTACCTCCGATGTATCCGCCCCCGGCTCCGAACCAGACTCCACCTCCGTCTCCGACTCCGACTCCGAGTCGAAGTTAAAGTTGATCTGCTTGACTTGCAGCCCGTCGCCGTTGTCGTGTTGACTGCTGGTGCTCGCCTGGGAACGCAACTCCGTCTCCGTCTCCGTCTCCGACTCCGACTCTGACTCCGACTCGGATTCCGGCCACTCGCCCAGGGCATATTCGGTGCCGTTGCCGCCGCTGTTGCTCTCGTGGGCGGTTTCCGTTTCCGACGCCTCCTCGTCGTCCTCTTCGTCGTCGACATCATTGTTTGCATTTGCATTGTTTTTGTCACGCGTTTCTTTCGAGCCCTCGAGCTGGTAATCGACATCGCTAACCTTCGTCCTGCTCGCGGCCAAATCAACATTGAGAGCACCTGTCGATGCTGCTGATTCCGGATTAATGTTGCTCTGGTTGAGGTTGACTGGCAGCAGGCGAGTTCTGCCCAGGACTCGAGTCTGCTGCTGCTGCCAGCCTCTCGGCCCATTTGCTGTCGTGTGACGAGGCGCAAATGTCGCCATTTGCGGAGTGGTTGACAGCTCGTCGACCTCGGCGCTGTCCTCATAATTGGCATCATCACCGTTCGCACGCACAAATTGCCGGCCAGCTGCGATGCTGATACCGATATCCTTGCCCCCGACCCGATCTGTGGCCGGCTCGGTGACCGACGTCTGCCTGGCGTCGTCGGGCAGCTCGGCGACAACACTTTGGTAAGCTGACTCTAATGAGTTTTCCAAATCAATCTCGTCAGCCAATTGCATAACCTCGCTGAGTGCCGCCGTCTCCTCCACGTCCGTAGGCCGGCCCTGCAGATGCTCGGCCTCGGCCAGACTGCGATGATTCTTCACTCCACGGACCAGGCCCAAACTCTTGTCGACGCTTTTGCGAATGCTCTCGTTGATTTTCTTCTTGTGCAATTTACGAATTTTATGCGTGACCGGAGCGCTTGTCGTCCCGCCTCCGTCAGGCTGATGTGTGGGCGTGGGCGTGGCCGGGGGCGTGGTGGAGGTGAACACATCGCCGACCAGCGTCAAACGAGTGCTGTTCAGCAGCAGATGCGCCCGGGAGCGTCCATGTCGTATGTTGAAGCTGTCCGCACCCGAGCCGCCGGCCAGCGTCGACATATTGTCGGCCAGAGCTTTGAGGCGGAGTCGTGCCGGCTGCGGTGACTCCGACACCGGCAACGACAACGACTCCAGCTCCGGTTCGGCCCAAGTCGCCGGGAACAGGAACAAAACCAACAGCAGCTGGAGAAGCGGAAGTTTCTGCCTGGACGTCATGACCTTCTGCTGTGGTTTACTTAAAATGTCAATTTGTGGTTGTCTTATTAAGCGGACTTTTTTTTGTTGGTTGGATCGCAGGCCTTTCAATTAACCTTTGTCTGGCTGGGCTTCGAATTTGTTAGCTTTGTTCTTTGTGTGCTTTAAGCTTCAAAGGCCACAGCGTAAACTTGACGGCGCCCATAACCAGGCTGCGGCCAGGTCGTTGCCACCGGCGAACGGCATTTCCCTGTTCACCGTTAGCTGCAAGTTGTGCGCTGCAATATCGAATTGATGTGCCTGAAATGAGAAAATGAGAGGAAGCAGTGAGAGAAAATTTCAATGATTAGCCTTCGAAACACTTTTGTGTAAGCTGGCGGCGCCCGAGGAGCTCCATTTGGATTAAAAACGTAAGCAAAATATTTGCTTTGATTTATGCGAATTTTTCTTATATTTTCTTCATTTTTTTTCTTTTGCTTGTTGTTATTTACTTGTACCCTCCTGAAAGGAGATTGGCTAAAGGACATTCCGCGAAGCTTGTATGTCTTGCCTTTTCACTCGCACTCTCTTTGCAATTCCCTTCCCTTATTTTTCTTTTTGTTTTTATTTTGTGTGAGTAAATAAATGGCAGAGCAAGGAAAACGCATTTTTATGTGCAGAGGCCAGTTTTCATGACAAGCACTTCAGGGCCGGTAGCTGGCGGCATTAAGAACAACGCGGAAACACGCAACAAAAGCCAAAAGCCATTTGGCTGGCTGCTTCCCCGTTAAAGCGGCAATTAAAAATTTCCGCACGCCAGCAGCAACAACAATAGGATAAATAGGAAATTGTGCTTGTTTTCCCCAGTGGTATGCACAAAAAAAACAAACACAAATACAAACACACACACACACACACTTGAGCACATGCTTAGAGTTCTTGCAGCGAAATATTGCGCATACGCCGCGTGCGCTGCACTTACAAATTATACGAATTCTAAGACGTCAAAATCACGATATTTAGCTGGGGATTCGCCACAAAAGCCTTGGTTACAAATACGAATACGCCAACGGCCGTTGTCAGAGCCTGTCGACGCCGTTGTCCTTAAGCGGCAGGCAAGTGAACATACGCATAAATATACAAACAGCTCGGGGAGGCGACACAGGCCTACATAAATATTATGACGCAAACAAATTATATGCCATTTAAATGTAATACTAATAAGAAAATCCACTTCGTGGCTGCCGTCCACAGTGGACTTGCCAGATTTTCACGCTTTAGTGGGATGAACACAGCATAAAAATTGACTCCTCTTCTCTTCTTGTGTTGGAGTGTGTGTCTTTGTGTGTGTGTGTGTGTGTGTGTGGTGGCAGTTTCTAATTTCGGATTTTATGATCCATAAAAATTGCGCCAAGGCGACACAAACAACAGCATCCGGAACATAAACACACTCACACACACACACATATGTGATGTGCTTAGTAAAAAACAAGTGTGGGTGTGAGTGTGTGAATAGAGTCAAAGATTCACAGCAACAAAAATTATTCAATCCAAGTCAAGTCTTCAGTTCGAGCTTAAATAATAAATACATTTGTTTTACAAAATTGAAAAAAATACAATAAATATTTGATAAGTTCCCTACTCAACTCAAACTCGTACAAATCAAATCAAAAAGAATAAATTTGAAAATTTTACTGATTTATATTCATGGCTAAATGGCTGCTTTAACCAAAAAAAAAAAAGAAAAGTATCAGATGCTCGGATTCCACGTAGTTGCACAAATACTTTTCTTTTGGGGCCTTTGTGGAAATATGCAAACGATATAAAAGCGTATCAATTGACAGCCCAACATGGCAGCCTTTCACAGTTACGGTTACAGTTACTATAACTGTGCTTGCCACGCGCCAGTTAAGTTCTCCTTTCCGGCTTGGTTAACTCGAAATCCCAACGACAGCGCTAATGCATTAAGGGCGACAAGGGCAACACGTGGCTGATCCGAAAGAAACAAAAACAAAAACCCCCTTCTGACCCCCCCTTCAAAAGCCACTGGGACTCAACTTGTGCACTTAACCTTTGCCCCAGCCGGGTCCGGGCTCCCAGCACAGCCGTTGGCCATTTTTAGTACACAGCTGCCTCAAATAGAGGCGAGCTGCAAAATGGGCGTGAGTTGCAACCAAACTTGCGTTCACTTTTGCACCACAATTACCAGCTGACAAATCGCTTGATTAGATGAGATAAAAGTTTGTGCCATTCGAAGATGGATTGCGAACTCAATTGAAGTATGGGTGAAAATATGTTTGGAATCGGTTTGTTTGATACTCTTCCATTAGGTTTACTTATATATATATATAAACTATATAGTAAGCAACTGAAGTGCCCGAGTTGAACAATTTTCTACTTCAATTTATATGGCCAAAGAAGAAATAAGGAAAGAAACTGAGAGTTACATAAATAGACTACATGATAAAAATTAAAAAATAAATTTCATGTCCTGGATTAACCACATCGACTAAAAAATATATAGTTCAATAATGTCAATATGTTAATATATGGAATGGGCTCATTAGAGCTCAAACCAGCCGGCTAGCATATATAAATTTACAAATATACTAATTTTATTATTTTTTTTCTTATAAGACAGAATGCATATAAAAATAAAAGAAAAAATTTAATTCTTAATTTGTTACCCTGATTTTTAATTGTACACTTGTGCGTATACTTAATATAAACTTGAAGAGTTCAGGTGTTTTTCTTTATCTACATAATTTTAGTGATTTCTAGCTTAAATATTGCAATCTTTTATTTATTTTTATATATATATGTTATTTTATATTCTATATATTATATTTATATTATTTTTTGTAAGCCTATATTTAATATATATCTATGTATTCGTATATGTTTAATGCAATACAAATATATTCATTTTATTATTTTTTTTCTTATAAGACTGATTGCAAATAAAAAATAAAAGAAAATATTTAATTCTTAATTTATTTTCCTGATTTTTAATTGTACACGTGTGCGTATACTTAATATAAACTTAAAATAAACTTAAAGAGTTTAGGTGTTTTTCTTTATCTACATAATTTTTGTAATTTCTTGCTTCAAAATGGTAATCTTTTATTTATTTTTTTTTATTTATATTATTTTATATTCTATATATTATATTTATATTATTTTTTGTATTCTCTTTCATTATTCACTCTGCATGGCTGTTGACTGATAGTTGTAGCTTAATTTATGACTAATCGACTGGTTGGCAAAGAATCAGGTGAATACCTGCTGATGATGACTTTTGGCCCGCTCTGACTACGCTCAGACTGATTAATGTTCAGCCAGACATATGCTAACACGAGGCAAACTTAAAACAAATTGAATCATGAGAGTTTGTCGGAGGACAAAGTTTTTATGCCAACTAAAACATATTCTGGCAGCTGGCGGCTTCAGTTCCATTTCATAGCCTCAGCCTTAGACTACTCAGTTCGTGTACACGTGAATGTATGTGAATATAAACAGGGTAAGTTTTCATACTCTGCCCTGTTGCTTGGAATTTATGCAAGCACATTAACAAACTCAACGCAGCCTGGTGACAAAGTTGTCCCCGTTAAATGAAATTCACGTAATTTTCTTTTCCTCAGCCAAAATGAAATGTTTCTCGGCGCGACTAGCTGCTGCTCAGCTCTGTTCTCATCTATTGCCAGCAGCTACTTCGCATCAGCAGCAACTCATCAGCAGCAGCAGCAGCAGCAACTGCTGAAGTAGCACCTTTTGTTAGGTAACTCACATAATGTGATGGCGAACAAAAAAAAAAAGTAAAATAAGTAAAATGACATTTGACTTTTAAATTGGATAATTTTTTTGCGCATTCGCTTTTTGCTGTCAATCAGAGAGCAAGCAGAAAGACGAACAGACTGAAAGGCAGACAGCACAAATTATGAATCAACTTTTCAAGCAACACTAAAAAATGCTACAATTAATTTACAATCTGTCTAGCTTTCTCTCTCTTTATCTTTCTCTCTCTGTCTGTCTGTCCGGAAATAGTGTAACCAAAAGTTGACATATATATTTTCAGATGATACCTGACTTTTACTTTATATGCATTTATGTACTTTGCTGTACGTTCTTCATTTGCATATAAATGCTGCACAAACACATGCTCATCTCTGTTCGTCTGTGTGTGTGTGTGTGTTTCTGTCTGTCTGTGTGTGTGCTTTATGGCCACTAATGCTAGTAACAAAAATCGCATAAAACGCACGCAAATTGCACAGATTATGTGCCGCTTGGGCAATGCTCGAGCTTTATGTGCGATTCAAGTTGATTTTTTGTGCTCCTCCAAACTTTGACAACTTTTTAAAAAAAATAAAAAAAATGCACAAAAAAAATTGGAGCACGTGCGAGCTGCGTAAAATGTTTGTGAGTTAAAGGTAAGTTTTAAGTGTGGCTTTAAGCACAGGAAAAAGGAAGTATTTAAGTAAACTAATACTTTCATTTCTTGACTATTATTGAAACTGGGACTAGCTTAAAGATTGCAGTTGATTTACATTTCTTTAATCACACAGAAAGGATTTTTTAAAGTGTTATTACAGAAAATAAAAGTGATAAATTTGTTATATTTTTAAGATTCACACTAAAATATAAATATTTTTATAGAATGTGTGTGTAACTAATCCGATTCGTGTTCAGTTTTATTGAGAAAGGATTCACTTTTTTTTTTTGTATTTTTAAGCTGATTTAATTGGACTGCACATCTTTCGGGTATTCATTTCAGTCGCCATAAAAGCTTATTCAAATATGCAACTCTAATAAAAAAAAATATATATGCAAATATATATAAAAATATATATACAAAAATATATACTGTATTTAACAGTTGTGTTGGAATTATTTTTTATTCAATACACTGAACCTTTTAGCTAGACTAACGTACATTGAATAAATATTACATAGAAATAAATTATTACTATAATATAGTATTTATAATATATATTTACTATTAAAAGTAAAAGTACGTTAAATTAAAAATTTAAAAAAAAATCATAAAAAATGTATGCTTTAAATTTGTTTTGGTTTTTCATTTATTTGGTGTATTTACTTCAAGGACCTCTATTTTAATGAACAGCCTATTTTGTGTGCATACGCGGAAAGTATTTTTTGTAGTTAACATTCTCAGCTTGCTTTATTTGGAAGATTGGAAGAGTGTTATTTAATTGAACACAGCTCAAGCCAAAAGAATAATATTTATATATATTTTATTTTATTTATTTAAGTATGCCGTCTAGGATACCGTCATGTTATTCTATAAAAGTAAAGTACGTTTTGCTCATTAGCTTTAATTTGTGTGTGTGTGTGTGTGTGTGTGTGTTTGTGTTTGTGTGTGTGTGTGTGTGTGTGTTTGTGTGTGTGTTGCCATGCGCGTATTTATAAATGTGTATTTGATTCAGGCTGATTCGGTTGTCGCTTTAAGCCAGAATATTTGGAATAGGGACTGGGAGAAGCAACGTGGCACGCATATTAAATTTAGTCAAATCAAGAATTTTTTTTTGACTGTGGGCGGCATTCACATTCGCGAGTGTTCCATGCATCAATCATCAAACCGTCAAAACGAAGGCATATTGGAAAATCGCTAGCTAAGTGACTAGAGACAAAGGTACAAGCGTACCTAAAAAATTCAAAGGGGAAGGGGAGAGGGGGGTATAAAAACAATCGACTCAACGCGCACAATTCACTTAAGGCGCGTGTCGAGACTGAGATATTATTTCTACATAATTGCTTTTCTTTTTTGCCGGGGACATATTGCATACTTTTGTGCGTCTTCAGTTCTCCAGTTACGCATAATGGAATTTGGCGAAAATGGATTTGGATTTGCACAGAGCTTACGTACACAACGATAAGATGTACTGTGTGTATGTGTGTGTGTGAGTGTGTGTGTTTGGGTGTGTTGTCGTACGTGATGCCAACGAAGCCGTGCGCCAAATGGCAGATTATGTCGCCAGGCATTAAATCACTGGCTGCAGGTAAAATATGCGATGCTTAAACAAAATCAATTCTATTTATACGTGAACGCATAAATTGCAAGCGCACAAACAAACCAAGAACGAAGCTCGTTGGAACGTGCCACATGTTAAAACGCGCAACGGCAATAAAATAGAGCAGTTGCCTAAATCAGAACCTAAGCCTAAGCCAGAGGTAAGCTGTTTATTTCGAGTGATATTTAGTACTGGCATTACCCAAGCGGCAATACAAACAACAGCAACCACGCCCCACCTCCCCTTTCAGCCTCTTTCAGCCCCTTTCAGCCCCTTTTTAGGTCTGCGCACAAATATAGATATTGGCTGAGGTTGTCCTTTCCCGCTAAATGCCACGTGTCGATGTTCATTGGTTGTAAGTGCGACATATAAAGATGCAATTAGTCTGACCGTAGCCCGACAGGGCCTAAAGCTGTTAGCCAGCTGTTGACCGTCGTTGCTTTATGGCTGTGTCGAACGTTTTCTATAAATAGACCAACTATGGGCGTGAAGTATTTGTAAAAGGGATATGCGATCTTTTTGGTGCTCGTTGGTATTTAGAATTCAAGCCACAAAGCTTCATTTATTGTTTAAGCAGGGAGAGCAAAAGTCTTAGACATGTAAAAAATAATGAATATTAATACATTATGCTTAATAATTTTATTTTATTATTATACTTCATAAGCCTTTAAGTCTAACAACATTAATTGGGCATTCCATAAAAAGAAACTTCTTTATTTGTAATATTTTAATAGCTTGTTGTAACTTAACTATCTTCAAACTTACATCATAAATAGTTTATGAAAGTAGAGCAAATAAAAGTGTAGACAATCTAGCCTTGAACCCATTTAAAAAAATATAATAATATATTAAATAAAGTATATATTAAAATGCCACTCAACTTGAAGTAAAAACTCAAGTTTACAGCGATTAAACATTTCATTAATATATAATTACTATTATAATGCCGAATGGAAACTTTAAGTTCAATAAAAACAATATTTAATATGGCATTTCATATAATAAGGCACAAACTAAAGTAAATATTTTGTGCACAATTAATTATTATACGGTTTTCAAAAATTAACAAATACAAGTTAATTGACCACGGTAAAAACAGGCGACACACTGATTGCATTGACATGTGAAAAACCCTATTAAAATACGCATTTTGTCAAATTAGCATAGAAAAATAAAATAGAATTTACAATTTGGCAAAACGATTGTTAACCTCAGTATATTTTAAAATAATGTTACCTTTGGGCAGTGGCGGTAGGCAAACTATTAAATATTGTGTTAAGCTTTTGCATAATTATGTTAAAAGGGAGAGCTGTTGTTCTAAATACCCTGTAATAACTAAAAATGCTGAGGTGGGAAAGAGAAATCGATGTGAAGCAAATTTATTTAGGATACTTTTATTATTTTTATTTTTATTTAATTATTTTTAGATCAGATTTTTTTTGATTTTAAATGGATGAATTTTTAAAAAATGTTCGTAGAAAGAATATTATATTTTTTATTCAAATTCTCGTTTTCTCTCTTTCTATCTCTAGGAAACTATTCATAAGATGGAAGAATGAATTAAAGATCCACAGTTTTATTTGAATACCCTTTAACTTATCCAATAAAAGGTAACTTCCAGTCGTTCAAAACCAATTAGATCACTGATTTTTTTTGTTGGTGGTTTTTATTAATGTTCATTTTGATTTCGAAATGTCAAAACAAACAGAGAGAGCGTCAAAAAAAACCACAACCACTGGTTATTTATTATGCGCATAATTTTCGCGATAATTTCACAAAATTCACGTTTCAATTTTGCGGCGCTGTCAAAGCGCTTTTTGCGGTTGCTGTCACATGCAACATGTCCTAATGTCTCATTATGGCCCACAAAAAAGGACAAATGCTGCATTTAATTTGCATTACATTGTTGTGCTGACAAAATTAAATAACACTTATAAATCCTGCACAGCAGCCAAAACAAAGTCGGCGACAAACCGAAAGGACGAATGAAGGCAAGGGGAAGTCAAATTCAATTAAATCGCTTTCGCAGACATTAAGTAAATTTGTACAATTGTCAAAGTATGTTTGCATTAGCCAAATTGTCAGACAATAAATTGTTGTCAGACTTGATTCGCATAACTCATACGCCATGTGAACGGCGGCTGCAGCCGCGTTAGTTTGTCGAAAATGTTTCGAAACAAAACGCGTAATGGACAAAGCGTGTAGCCATAAATTGGCCGCAGAAGGCAGAGCCAAAAGTTTACAGAACGGCATAAAAATAAAATGCTCGAAGCCAGTCAAATGGAATTTTGGCTTAATTTATGGCAGCCGGCGTGCCTCAATAACATTGGCTAATATAAAACATGACGTCGCACTTTATTGACCAGACCAGCAGCGCGCGTATTCGTCAGACGCCGTCAGACCATAAGCCAAATCCTTCAAAATCAAGGCAAGGATAATAAACAGTCGGCTGCCTTTTCCAATGCGCACATGCAAAATGGCCGCTGGTCGTTTTCCTTCTCTTTTTTGGGGGGAAAATGTATGCTTTGAAAATAAAACCAAATAGCGCGCGTAAGCACAAACAAAGCCAAAGTCGAACTATTAAGTAAATTATCGGCAAACAATGCTAAAGGACTACAAGGAGTACAAACATACTTAAACATATATACGCCCTTCTTTCGGGACGATGACGCCAGCATTTTTTTGGACTTGTCTGCAACATGAAATTTTAAAGCACACGACAGCGGAAATAACAAAAGTTAAACGCTCATCAATAACACTTCCGCTCAGAATATACCAGACTCTTTTGGTCGGGGCGTGATTTATGACATCGTTTTTGTTTATTTTTTTGTTTTTTTTTTCTGTGGGTTTTTTTTCTACCAGAGCGCGTATTAAAACAGCTTAGCTTGTTTCTGTCTATACGTACTTATCTGTGTGTGTGTGTGTGTGTTTGAATTCTATGTGTTTTACCATGTATAAATAATCAAATCCAATTGCTTAATGTCTTTGATACGTGGTTGAAGTTGGCGCCCCAGCGACTTTGTGATATGCCTGAAAGTATGCAACAGAAATTGTACGCGCATGCAGAACGGGCTGATTTTAATTTCCTGTCCATGTCAATCACGAAGCTGCCGGCAGTTCCATGATAGACCTTGAACATGTGTAAATCCACGTGTGCGTGTATGTGTGTATGTGTGTGTGTGTGCACACATTGAATATTCATAAATGCAGCGACGACAACGACAACGACAACGATGCTGCTGCTGCTGTCGAACGTGAGTCACACACTGGCACAGCCCACTGTACATTAACTGGATAAGAGCTGGTAAAAGTCGCCATTAGGTTTACTTTTATTGCCGGCCATGTCGTAAATTAACACACAGGCTGCAGCCAGCCCTGGCTTCTGCTCCTCCTGACAATAAGCACATAAAATAAACAGGCCTGTCGTCGAGTACAACGTGTGCACGAGCCTGACGACAACGGCAGACGCATTATTATTGTGAAAGGAACGAACGTTAAATAATATAAAAGGCGCAGAAGGGGGCACACGCAGAGGGGGAAGGGGGTGGGGAAAACAACGGTGTTTGGCCTGTGGGCACCATTGTCACCGCGGCACCACACGCACGAATTGTCAGTCAGTCAAGTGACGCCGTTTATTGTCAGGCCTTTGTCCCACACACACACACACACACACTTGCATATATAGTTGTTAAAGTTTAAGATGCTCAACCTTGACACTTGACGGCCAAGGCTGATAAATTATACAAGTTTAGCAGCTGCATTTGAAACTTGTGCTTGGCCACTGGCAACTGTCGCCATAATTCACTCTTGCAGCAGCTCTTGCATCAATGTTGCTAACGACACTAAACTTTCGGACCGGCGAGTTGCAGCACGGATCCTTCGAGGATGCTGGCTGTGGGCAATAAAGCTTGGCCTGATTCGGGCTGGCCATTTATTTTCATAAGGCCACAGGAACTGTTGCTCAATCAAAGCACAACCGCAAAAGTTCGACGCCATAAACAAACTCAATTCTGGCCCCAAATCACCTGCTCACAGCCAACACAACCAATTGTATAAAAGAGTGGGAGAGTAAGAGAGTGAGAGAGAGGGTTGCGAAAAAAAAATCATTTATTAAGAGACTAGGGGAAAGCAATAAAGGCATCTATCGCACAAAAACTTCAAAAGGCAGTCGCCAAGAATGAGACCCGCACCAAATCAACTTGCTGACAGTTTTTGTTTCCCCACTGGCAAAAGGCAAAAATTCTGCGAATTCTAAGCTTTTCTTTTCATACACTTTTCACGTTGAATAATAAAAGGTATATATATTGCGTACAAAGAAACAAAATTCTCGTGAATTTCAACAAACGACACACAACAAAAATTAAGCTAAGATAAACAATTTTCTAGACGATTTGAAAAGTGTTTCTGTTTTCTTTTTGCAGAAGGCTTGTTTTAAAATGGACACATTTAAAAAAAAATTTAGAAATTATAATATTTTATATACTATCAGAGAAACTTATCTTAGGGCCAAGATGGTTTTATGTTCTTTGAGAATAGTTATTAGCTCTTATATTTAAGACTTGATTTAGAAAACAAAAAGTAAAGTATATAAATATAAACTAAATTTCGACAAGTAAAATTTTCCTTTATATAAACTAAATTTCGCAAAAAATAAGTATTTATAATTTATATGTTTACAAAAATTGAAAACATGATTGATTAAAATAAAAATGATTTAGGTAGGTTACCATTGTTTTAAAACTAATGATTAAATTAATTATTTTCAATTATTTTCTAATAAGAGCAAACAATAATTATTTCTATCAATTATTATGTACTTTAAGATATTTTCATTCTAATTTTCCTTTATATCAATTTAATTTTGTGAGATAAAAATACATAATACAAAATATATTATTACCAAATACTTATTTACTTTAAAAAATTGCTATTAATTAAATTAATTGAAACTTAAGAAATAGTGTTAAGCTTTTATATCCAATCCTTGTCACATAATAATAGTATTTAATATAAATTTTTATATCAACTAAATTTTGTGAGAAAAAATATGTAGTTTTATTACCAAAAACTTGCTTACTTTTAAAATTTTTTATTAATTTAAACTAGTGATTAAATTTAAGCTTTTATATCCAAAAAATTAATATTCAATATAAATTTGTATATAATATTATTTAAATCGAATTCAACAGTAGTAAATAAGCTTTAAATGCCTTTGCAGGTACTCAGTAATAGAAAGGAAATATTATCAGAAATAATTTTATGCGTGCACTCAACTATAATTCATGGCAATATATATATGTATATATGTTTATGCACTCCACTTTATATATATCACAAACAAATCGGTTCTTGTCGATGATGATTCATGGGTGCTGAAACTGGTCCGCAATTTGCTGGCCACATCAAAGCAATACAAATCAAAGCAGGCACTCGGCAGTAATTGATGGATTGATGATTGATGGCTGGATCTGGTCACTGGGTGTCAATCAACTGCTGGGAAGTGCTACGTTTAAGGATAGATACGTTTGGCAGGCCGCAATCAACATGGTTAATTAATGATTAACACGCAGGCAGTCATAACTAATTTACTGTTAGACCAAGGAGCAGCCACACACGCACAGAAACACAAACACACACACACACACGTATACTCATGTGCTGTGTGCGTGGGCGACAAAATAACTAAATCGTTTAGCCAAACGGGGCGTGGCAAATTGACCTACGGTTATCGAAGTTTGCCTGCTCGTGACGACTGTTTAAATGAAATTTCGATTCGATTTTTAATTGGCCTAAGGAGCAAAGTACGCAGTCAATTAGATTGATTGCCTTGCGGTGGGCCAATTCAGGTAATGGCTGTTCCTGGCTCAAATGAGCCATGAACTGTTGCTAATTAATTGGCCAGCAATTCAATGCAATTAGCCACTTTTGGCCAGAGCTTATGTTACATTTTTTCTCATTTTCTGTTTGTTTAGAAAGGAACAGCCCATAAACAGGCACAAGAGCTGTTTGCTGTTTTTCTAATCCACACCCGAGATTCACCTTAATTGCAATTTCACGAATTGCAGCCAAGTGCGCTCGCACTAGTTTCCCACATAATAAGTGGGCATTAAGTTAATTGCGAACTGCGTTGAATTGAATTAAACATTCGCTCTTTTCTAGCTGGTCGTGTTGTGGTTTTTCTTTTTTTAATTACATTTGCTTATGTAAACAGTTGTGACGCGTAAAGCGCTTACATAAAGTAATAATTAAATTGAGCGCCCACAGGGCGTATACATAATTCAGCTGACGATTAAGCAGTTATGAAATAATTATGCAAATGCCCACCTGACCCTCAAAAGCCAAACCGAAAACCAAACACACACCAACTAGCTCCAAATACTTAGGCTGTTGCCTACTTTCGAGCGCATTGGTGCACATACAAATGGCCAGCACTGTGCGCGGTTTAAATCTAAAGAATGGACGCCTTCTTGGCAGAAATGCAAATGCGTGAATGGGTCAGCTTTGAAACTGCACTCAGCTGACTGAATTTGCATTGCATAAGTCAAAAGCGCGCACTTAGCTCATTAGCTAGTTGCCCCCAGCCCCATTTGTATGCAAATTAAGCCCCGGGGCAGCTTAAAGGTGCCGCATTCACATTCGTGTTTTTGTGCGTGCAACAAAACGCTCGCAATTAAAACCATAATCAGAAATCAGCGACGACCGGAAACAATTAAGGCGAATGAATCGCATAATTATTTATGCCGTGTGAATGCGAATGTTCTCTTTTTTTTATATATGTATTTATAGGCAACATAAACAAAGTTGCGCACTTATTAAACGCAAGCTAGACAAATCCCCTTAATGGCATTAAATATGTCCATTTCCGACTTTCTTGCACGCTCATTTCTCTTGTGCAGGACAATCGCGTGCGACGACGGATGAAAGAAAATTTGCAAAATTAATTAGGCGTTAATTGTAATTTTGAGCAAACAAAAAGAGTTTAATTAATTTACCTAACAACGGCGCGGAATGTCGAGCCAAAAAAGTTGGCAACGCACTCAACGGCAGCCAAATACAATTTCACACTTCGTCTGCCGCCCATTGTGCCCCGCCCAATATACGCTGAGCCTGGGCGTGGGCCAACGCGTCGTATGGACGATTTTTTTCCATTTCAATCGCCTGCTGCGTTTACTGCTCCCCACCAACTTGGTCGCTAGCTCTGACTTTAATGTTCGCTTCTTTCGCAGACTTTGCCTGCTTAATTAATTGACTTGCCTGCTCGCAGGATACGACTTGGCTTTCCACTTGAAAGTCAACTTTCTCTCTCTCCCTGCGTTTTTCCCGGGCGTGGCACAAAGTGCAACTGCCAATTGGCCACGGGAATTGCGTCAAATTCGCGAATCGAACAATTGCGTGGCACATAATGCAAAAAAAGGACCTGCGGCGACAATGCGACAAAAAAAGAACCACAAACACATCGATATTGTATATATACAACAGATAAATATACACTTTAAAAATGCTGTGTGTTTATTCAACGAACGCATAAATAAAAAAACATATAAATTAGCCAACGAATAAACAAACATTGCAATTTAAATTATTAGTAGACTTAAATGGCAGTCAAACATTTCATTTAAATTAATACACATAACAAGTAAAAGCTAAAATAAATTGTTTAACTAAAATAAGCTCACAAAATATTTAATAATAATTTATTTGTCAATTTGCTTTGTGGACGAAAGTAAAAATTTATTTAACTAACTTGAAGTCAATAAGAAATAAATATTGATGCTATTATATTGGTTAGTTTACTTTGATTCTGCTGATTTTGATTTTTATTTGCTTTGCGTGCAGTTGTCCGGTATTTATTTCTTATAAGCAAGCTCTCAGTGTAATTGAATTGAATCGAGACCTGTTTACCCCCACTCTATTTAAAGGCGGGGGTTACGGGTTACAACGGGACACAATGCGCGGCAAAATGGCAACGCGCCTTGACAACGTGCAAAGGACAACAACAACAACAACGACAACAACAAAAATTGTGTAGTTCACTGAATTGGGTTGAGTTAAGCTGCGATGTTCCAGATGCCATATGAAGGATATTATTTTATTAACAGGAAATAGGAACAACACATGCAGCGCTTAAGCCTTTGCCTTGCATTGAAAAGCACCGTTTTTCAATGGAATTGCCGCACGGGGCGCATATCAATTGCATTACTCATACGCCCGAGTGGCTGCAAGCTGCAAGCTGCATTCGCATTCACTTTAATTGGCGCTCGCATTGTCTTCTTCTTCTTCGTGTTCATCGCTACAAATTCCACTAGCTGACATTGTTTGTTTATGCAAATTGATCAATCAAACGCGTTGAGCTTAACGAGGTCAAAATGCAATTAATCGTCATGTGGCTTTAAGGCGTTAGATCAGCTTAACTTTTTGGTAACATATGTAAAGTGAGAATATTGTTGGCTAATTTAAGCTCTGTTTCTTTATTTATTTTATTTGAATATTAACTAAGTTTCTTTAAATCACGTACAAAAAATTTATATGAATTTAATATATTTTAATCTTTTAAAAATAAACCTTTACTTACCAATTTTAATCAGTTTTTAATTTTATTTAATTTTTTGTCTTGCACAGATTACATTAACTTAAAACTGCACTTTAACAACTTTTAAATTTATTAAGCTCTTTATTCAGGCATTGTCATCGCCATTTTAAATACACATTTTATAGCTAGATTTGTTTTTTTAAATATTCTGAAATATATTTTTTATTTAATTTTTTTTTAAAATATACTTTCATCTAAGTTCACTTTCACTTTCGCTTTGATTGAATTTAAAGTCTCGCGCCTTTGATTTTGGTGGTCCGTGAGGGTCCTGAGCCTCTGGCCGCCTGTGTGTTGAACGCTGAGTTCTCGAGCTGGCTCGATTAGCACACACAACCACGACGCGACGCGCTTCAGAACGTACTGCACGTCGTCCAAGTCCGAGATTCGTTGACGGCAACATCGTCGCCAGCCGGAAATTCACCACGGCACACACGAAGCCCGAAGCCCCTCTCTGGGTCTCTGGAGCAGACGCGAATGCCAAATAGCCGAAAAGTGAAAGCGTTCACACGGCGACCCTTATTGAGGCAGGTTAGTGAGTGCGCGCCTTTCGCTCTCGCAGGGATTCGTCGGCAAGGATTCGTCGACGGGCGATGTTTTCTGATTACGCTGGAAGTGCGATGTTATTGGCCAGTGATAAGAAATGGGAGGCTTTGCAGTAAACTGTTGCGTGCATATGCCACGCAGGGCTTAACGGTACCTAGATAACTGAATTAAAGCTAGTAATATATACTTAACGAAAAAAAACTATTTTATTTTATAATGCCCAATATTGAAAAGCTGTGTAAAAAAATCTTCATTTTTTTATCCTTTATATCTATAGTTAACATTATATGCTTAATTTTTGACATATTGTTTCTCCACTTAAATAAGTATTTATATAATAAATGTATAATCTAAAATAAAAATAATATAAATATAATTAATTCGTATTATATTATATTAATGTATATATATATATATATATAAATATATAATGTTTATCCACAATAAGAGAAGCCAATAAACTAAATGAAACTAGTCAAATTAAACTACCCAAGTCGAAGTATTCATTAATAAAATGACACTAAACTTAAAAATTTCTAAGTATATTTATTTGAATAGAAATTTATAAGAATAAAGGCTTTCAAGTTAACTGCACATGCTTAAAACGCAGCAAATTAAATAAAATTATGTGATGTTAGTTTAAAGAATTAGAAAACATTTTTGGCTGCTAGCTTATTATTAATGTTATTAATTTAGTATAAATATTTAAAAAAAATGCGTTTGACTTTATGTTTACTTTAAGACAAGAACAGCTTATTTAAAAATTAAATAAATTTGACTCTTTATATAAATTATACGAAAGGAGATTTCATATATTTTCCTCTCTAAGTGATCAGAGCTAAAGAATACTTATCAAGTGTACAGTCCAAAATTTTATGTATTTAGTTAAGTGTTTTTTCCTATGCTCAAATACAAAGTTTATTTATTATAAGTTATATTTTTATATTTCTTGCCATGCTTTGTTAAATTAAGAAAGACGCATAAGAAAACTTGAAGCGCACTTTCCAACAGTTTACCACAAAAATATTCTTTTAAACGACAAACATTCGAAATGCGATGTTTTGATTGAACGCTCTCTGGTTCCAGGACATGCGCAGTAGTTGGACTTGAGGTTAAAGACTCAGCTGTTGAGCTGCTGTCCGGCGTGGTGAATAGTGATCCCAACTGATAAGCGCTGATAAGAAGGCAGCGCAGGTAGCGAGCAGCAAGCTAAAGCAAGCACGGCAATAATAACAAGAGCTGCGTTCGCATTGCAAGTGGAATAATTGCAACATGATTTAATCAGCGTGAATGCCACAAGTCGAGTCAAGTGATGAGCCAAGGCCTGGCGGCAGCTTAGCGAGGGTGAAGTGAGCATTGAAGGGCTCCAAGCAAACTACTAAACGAGCTTCGTTACAGACGCAATTAATGAGCAGCGTTATACAATTAGGGAACTACCTCAATTATGCAGTCAGCATCAGTCGGCGGCAGCAGATGCGACCCCTTCCCCGTACTTGCCCCAACCCACCCACCTCCCCCCCAACCCGTCACGCACTTGCCCCCTCGGTGGTTGCTGCTTGCGGTGGGGCTGCTTTTAATAGCAAATTTGTGGCTGCTGTGACCGGTATTTTTTTTTGTTGTTGGTTTTTGTTTTTTGTTTTTTGGCGCTGGTTAGACAAGGCCAGCTAAGGACAGGGGCAGCCTTTTAATTATGATAATTACATTGTTGTCGAGCTCATTTGCTGACAGGCCACCCTTGCCAGCTGCTGCGATTTCACTACGCTTAGGCATTTACTGCAACCGGCTCCCAGCACTTAATGTCTTTCGAGTCGCTTAACTATTAAATGCAGTTTGCATTAATTGCAGTTGTTTATTTTCCTATTCAAAAATGTTATTTAGAAGTTACTTCATAAATGCAAGTTTTCATAAATATGATAAAAGATTTAAATATAAATGAAGATAAAAGTAGCATGGTAAACTTGAATATTTTATTCATTATTCACTTGTTTATAGCACAAAGTTCAACATATAAAACTCTTTTTCCTTACAATGGAACATTATTTTTATATAAAGGCGTATGATTAATATTATAATTATTAAATAAATAGTTAAAAAATCATTAATTAATAAATGTTTAATAACTTTAAGCTAACTTTATATTAAACACGCTCAAATAATTTGATTTATTTACGAATATTGACAACACTTAGGCCTTAAGAATACAGCAGAAAGTTAATTTGTTAAACAGGCGTATGATTAATATTGAGCTTATTGCGAAAATGCCAAGAAATCTTTAACTAAAGAAAATAAATTTTCTTTAAACTGACTCATTATATATGAAAGATTCTCTTATATCTGCTTTTGTCTGTCTAGCAATATTATTAAATTTATTTCCAAACATTTCCTAAAGATTGCAATGGAAAGTAATTATGTTCAACAGGCGTATGATTAATATTAAGCAAAACATCTTTACTTAATTATGAACTATATTGACTTTAAGCTTACTATGTATAGAAAAAGATTCTCTTATATTGTTTTATCTGTTTAGTTAAATAATTAGATTCATTTCAAAATATTTCAAAATATTGGTCTAAACAGGCGTATGATTAATATTAAGCTTATTAGAAGATAGTCAAGAAAGAGCATAAATTAACATTAAGGTAATTTTGTTTTATGCAAAGATAATGCTATATATGTATTACCATAACTTCTATCTAATCCAACATTAGGGCACTCTCACATTAACATGCATAATATATTTGATAATTTCTAATTGTCTTTTGCACAACAATGGGCTGTGAACCAATAAGCTAAAGTTGAAATTCCAGCTGCAGTTGCATTTAATTGGATTCTGGTTTGAATGGTCTCGCGTTTAAAGCCAAAACTGGCAAATGGCTTAAAGCAAAAGTCCAAATGAAATGACGTGCCGCACAAATTAAGAGCGCATTTCGGATTGCGTGTATCTATTTTTGTTTTTGCCAGTTTCGAGATTCATGCAACATTTTATGGATCTGCCACCAAATGTTGCAACATGACACAATGCTGATGTGCGAGTGTGTGTGTGTGTGTGTGTGTGTGTGTGTGTGTGTGTGTTTGCCTGAACATGCTAATTGCATGTCCCATCATTGCCATGTCGGGGCCAGTTGGGTTACTTTAGTTTTCAAATTCAACCATCAAAGTTATTAAAAGCGTCATAACTTTCGTGCTGCTGGTGAAAATGCATGCGAAAATGCATGGAAAATCGTCAATGAGTGCGTATAAATTGCGTAGCACACTCTTAAGCGATGCGCTGTAAATTTGACATGTCACACATCCGAGCATCTAAACGAGCACACGCCTCACTTTTTATTAATTATCAAAGGCATTTTTTTTCACATTCTCATTCGCCCCGTTGTACGTTGACACAATGCCAAAAAATTTTGCCACAAACTGTGCTCTGCGATTCTATCTTTCATTTTCATATAGTATGCACTCTCTGTTCAAATTATTATGTGCCTGTTTTATTTCCGTTTTATTTTTTTTTTTGGTTTTTGTGCAAAAAATATGAGCATTCATAATAGGCAAAGGGCTGTCTGACAAATGCACTTTTCGTGTGATCTAATAACATGAAATTGCGGACGTTGTCGAAGCAACAAAATAAAAAGAGGAGAATACGATAGTCAAGTTAAGCCGACTAGAAAATACCCTAAGTAAATTTTATGTGTACAAAACAGATTTGGTTTAGCGAAGAAAATAAAATCTCCATATATAATCTCAATAAATAATAACAAATTAATTGGTGCACGTATTTAAATAATTATATTCAATTTGTTTTCGCATAATTATAATTGTTTTTTTTATGTACCAAGCCATACCAAACATATTTAAATTAGTTTTATAAAATCTAAATTTTTTAGACTTTAAATAATTCTTTAATTTGAAACCATAACAAAGAAAACAAATATGAATGCTTAGCTAGTATTTATCCTGTGAGCAGCTCCTAGCTGAACTTCCTTCTATACTCTTCACCTCCACACACTATGTGAAGTGCAATAAATAACATATTAACTGTGCTCCGATCTTAATAAAATTTCAGAGTTAAAAAATTGGCAGACAAAATGTGTGAAAATCTGAAAAAAAATAATGTTGGCTTATAAAAATCGTGGCTTTAAATTTGGTGGGTAGAAAAGTGAAATATGATCTATATATAAAAATAACTTGTATACCAAATTTTATATACTAGCCCTATAAATAAAGAATTCCAGATATACGTTAAACCTAACATCTTGTGATAAAATAAATCAAGTCAGAATTTGGTATTTAGACTTCCAGTCTAATTAGCTTTTAAAGTTTTTAAGAGACGAACGTGATTAAATCGACTTGGATATTGATGACCAAGATTTGAGTCCTATTATACTTCTACCTATTACAAACACTTACATACAACTAATATACCCTTTAATCCATTTCAATGTGTTTAGCTTAAACTTGGCATTATCAGGCTTTTGAGCAACTTTATCATGAAATAGTTTCCAAAATACGCTCGGCTTCCAATTAAAGTATCGAGTGGAGAGAAAAGAATACAGTTGTGTTATTTTAAACATTTTCTGGCCAGAACAGCTTTGTTAGTTAGTTGGGTAACTATTTTGGCCTGGTTTTTAGACATTTGTTTTAATTTGCCAAAAAAACAAAACAAACAAATTAAAACTGAGGCAACATATGCAAAAAAATTAAAATTCCTATCGAAATATATCTACTTCAATCCTTTAAATGGTGCGACACATTTAAAATCCTTAAATACTTTTACTCAGTTTTGTACCTGCAAATAAAAAGATTTCTAGTCAAAAATAAAGTATTAAAAAAAATTATTTACAATTTACTACAATCAAATCCTTCTTCACCAACCAACTTTTGCAAACAGACTAAACGGATAAAAATGTATCTGAACTGAGTGTAAATCCTGAGGCAGCAAACATTCATTCGATTCAAAGTGAATTTAATTGTAATTATCGTAATTGATGCGACCACACGTCGCGTGATTATAATTATTTAATTAGATAAGCGATTCAAAGGACAATTAAGGAATCGATATAAAAAGCGAACCAAGCGACTATTTAAATCAGAAGCCGACTAGCCCGGCAGGACACCGCAATGCTCATCAACAGCTTGAGTTTCTTTAGCAGTCACTGGTCGGTCTGGAAGCTACTCGGAGTCACCTACAGACAGACGAGTTGGAGCCAGCTCTATATCGGCTATAGCCTCGTGTTGAACCTGTTGGTGACCGTCGGATATCCGCTGCATTTGGGCTTGTCGCTGTTCAAGAATGCGACGCTCACGGATGATATCCTTAACCTGACGACCTTTGCCACCTGCCTGGCCTGTTCACTTAAGTTTTCCATATACGCTTACAACTTCGAGAAGGTCGCGCGAATGGAGCAGCTTTTAAGGCAACTGGATTCGCGTGTCCACAGCTCCTCGGAGGAAGCCATCTACAGCCAGCTAAAAACCCAGCTCAGAAACATTTTGTTTATCTTTATTGGCATCTATTTGCCTGTTGGTATTTTCGCCGAGCTGGCGTTCATATTCAAGGACGAGCGCGGTCTCATGTATCCCGCCTGGTTTCCACTCGACTGGGTCAACTCGACCCGGAACTTCTTCATTGCCAACGTTTATCAGATTGTCGGCATTGGCTTTCAGCTGATGCAGAACTATGTCAGCGATTGCTTTCCCGCCGTCGTCCTGTGCCTGATCTCGGCGCACGTACAAATGCTCTATGTGCGCTTTGAGCAGGTGGGCGTGGACGTTGACCAGGATGCCGAGGATCAGCTGGAGACTTGTATAACCGATCACAAACGTTTGCTGGAGTAGGTAACATCAGAAAAATGGCCACACACTGCTCTATTTCACTCGCCACATTTCCTTGCAGACTGTTTCGCACCATCGAGTCCTTCATGTCCTTGCCCATGCTCATCCAGTTCACGGTGACCGGTTTGAACGTCTGCATCAGCATCGCGGGGCTTCTCTTCTTCGTCGAGGAACCCATGACCCGCGCCTATTTCTTCTTCTACGCCATGTCCATGCCGCTGGAGATCTTTCCCATCTGCTACTACGGCACGGACAACGAGTTCTGGTTTGGCAGACTTCACTATTCGGCCTTCAGCTGCAACTGGCCGCCGCAGGATCGCAGCTTCAAAAGGAAGCTGATGCTGTTCGTGGAGCGATCCTTGAAGGGCAGCACAGCCCTGGCCGGTGGCATGCTCCGCATCCATGTGGACACCTTTTTCTCCACCCTCAAGTTCGCCTACTCACTGTTCACCATCATAATACAAATGAGAAAGTAATTTCTAAATAGTAATTTAAAAAAGTTCCAATTGATTCTTCTTTTTTTCGAAGTAAAACCATTATTTTTTTTTAAATTATATAGATATTTTTAATAAGTTGAGTATACTGTTACCTAACGGTATTAACTAAACAAATCAGAAATAACGGATTTTCTGTACTTATATTTGTTCTGTAAAAAAAATTATTTTTGGGTCTTAACTAAACTTTCAGTTAACAAAAAAGTTACTTAATATATTGTTGTATCATTTTGTTTATTAATTTAATTTTTAGAGATGAACTATTTTGTATTGTTTTATCCATTTAAAAAATTTTAATAAATATATAAAATATTTGTAGATACATTTATATTAAGCAAATATTCTCAGTTTAGATTGCTTAATTTTTTGTTTTCTAATATAATCTAAAATGTTGATAGAAAGTAATGATACATAGAGCTATCTTTCATATATATATTTTCTAAATAAATTTGTTAAAAGAACTTTTATACCCTTAACAACATATTTTTCATGTAACTTTATTTTTGTTTAAATTAATTCAATTAATAAGGACCATCATATTTTTAAATTAATTGTATTAAGTTGTATTTAGATTATAAGTCTAGGGCTTACACACAATAAATATTAAAGTTTCAATAGAAAAACACACATATTCAATTTAAATTCAATTTACTTTGCCTGCCATGTAATAAATTTATTTTAAATGTAAGTTCACCTAATAGGTGCAACGTGGCTGGCCAGGAAATTTGCCTTCTAAATTATTTAGAAATTTAATAAATGTTTAAAATTTTACAAATAGAAGGTATACACTTAGAAATACCCTTTAATTTATTTTAAATTGTTCATACAGTTTTATTGTTTTGATTCGGTTAACGATATGCAGAAACTTAAAATCAGATCAGAATATTTTCAAGGCAACCTTGAGGCTAATCCTTCCTTATAAGATGAGTTAAAAATAAATATCTTGGAGCACCGAGCACTTTATGGACTGTTACCGAAATTAACACGATGCTAAAACAACCTTCAGGCTTTTACTTCCTTAGATATTATAATTGCTGGGCTCACGCAACCGTTAATTGTAATTAAGTTATTAGAATATTATCGATATAAAAAGAAAAAACTTGGCTCAACCCAGTCAGAATCATCCGAACACTTCACGATGCTCATCAACAGCTTGAGTTACTTCAGAAGCCACTGGGCTGTGTGGACTGTACTCGGAGTGACCTACAGGCAGGCTAAGTGGCCTCAGCTCTATATGGCATATAGTCTGGGACTGAACCTGTTGGTTACCGTTGGATATCCGCTGCACCTCGGACTTTCCCTCTTTAGGAACGATAATTTCACAGATGATCTGTTGAACGTAGCGATATTCACCGCCTGCCTGGCCTGTTCACTGAAGTTCATCATGTACGCCTACAACTTTGAGAAGGTCCTGCGAATGGAGCAGCTCTTGCGGCAGCTGGACTCTCGCATCAAGAGTTCCTCGGAGAAAGCCATCTACAGCCAGCTGAAAAACCAGCTAAGAAATATTTTACTTGTGTTCATTGGCATCTACCTTCCGCTTGGTATCTCTGCCGAGTTAAGTTTTATTTTTAAACCCGGGCGCAGCCTGATGTATCCCGCCTGGTTTCCTTTCGATTGGGTCAACTCAACGCGGAACTTCTACATTGCCAACGTGTATCAATTTGTAGGAGTTACTTTTGTGCTGTTGCAGAACTATGTCAACGACTGTTTCCCGTCAGTTACATTGTGTTTAATCTCGGCTCACATTAAGATGCTGTACGTCCGTTTTGAACAAGTTGGAGTGGATAATAAGGAGGATGCTGAGAATCAGCTGGAGGCTTGTATCACAGATCACAAATGCTTGCTGGAGTAGGTAACAACATTTGTGCCCGTGCATTATCTGATCACCTCTGTTCGTCTGCAGGCTATTCCAGTCGATTGAGTCCTTTATGTCCCTGCCAATGCTCATCCAGTTCGCCGTGACCGGGTTGAATGTCTGCATTAGCCTCTCTGCGCTGCTCTTCTTTGTCACCGAGCCCATGAGCATCGCATATTTCTTATTGTATGGCGTGGGCATCATGCTGGAAACCTTTCCCATCTGCTATTACGGAACAGACATTGAGCTCTGGCTGGGCAAACTTCAGTACGCGGCCTTTTGCACCAATTGGATCAGCCAGAATCGCAGCTTCAAGAAGAAGCTAATGTTGTTCGTGGAGCGTTCTCTGAAACTGAGCACCCCAATGGCTGGTGGCATGCTCCGCATCCATGTGGACACGTTTTTCTCCACCCTCAAGTTCGCCTACTCACTGTTCACCATCATAATACGCATGAGAAAATAAGTCCAATAAGAGTTAAAAGTGGAGAGCTGAAAAAAGTTTCAATTGATCGTCCAATAAATTTTCTGTACTCTGGTAAATAGCATAAAATCAATCTATAATTAAATTAAACATCTTTTTTGTGTTTTTGGTAAACTTTAAATAAACAACTTTTACTTACATTTTAGAGAGGATTCTATTATGTATTTAATTTTAATGACGAATTATCTACAGATTAGAATTTTTTTTTGGTAGAAAGCAATGACATATAGCGCTTTCTTCCCTATATTTGCCATTTTTTATAGAACTTTTATAATGTGTTTATTTAACGTATTTTTCATAACACTTCATTTTTGTTTTATTAATTCTGTAAATTAGCTTCATTTTATGCTTTTAAATATCGGATAGATGAAAATTCTATTTATATTACAAGGCCTTAAACCCAACAAATATTATAGTTTCAATTTTAAAACACACATATTCATTTTAAATTAAATTTACGTTGCCTGCCGTGTAATATTTTTATTATATTAAATTCACCCAATTTGTGGCTGCAAGCCAGTTGGCCAGGAAATTTTGCCCTTTAAATTATTTAGTTATTTAATAACAGCTATAAATGTCACAATTGGAAGGTATCCACTGAGAAATACCCTTTAATTTTTTCCAACTTTTCAGACATTATTATTTATTTGATTCATTGAAAGCTCTAGGAAAACTTAAAATCAAAAATCGAATATTATTAAGGCAACCTTAAACAAGGTTTTAAAGCTACTTAAAGCATGGAATCTAAACATTTGTAAGCTACTCGTATTATACGATTGGTCAGAAATATATATCCTTTATACTTAAGCTTGGAGCACCTTATGCACTGTTACAAACATTAACACTATGCTAAAACACCCTTTAGGCTAGTAATTCTCTGTAGAATTATAATTGCTGGGCTCACGCAACCGTTAATTGCAATTAAGTTATTATAATATTAGCGATATAAAAAGAAAAAACTTGGCTCAACTCAGTCAGAAGCATCCAAAACACTCCACGATGCTCATCAACAGCTTGAGTTACTTCAGAAGCCACTGGGCTGTGTGGACTGTACTCGGAGTGACCTACAGGCAGGCTAAGTGGCCTCAGCTCTACATGGCGTATAGTCTCGTAATGAACCTGTTGGTTACCGTTGGATATCCGCTGCACCTCGGACTTTCCCTCTTTAGGAACGCCAGCATCACAGATGATATACTGAACCTAGCGATATTTTGCACCTGCTTGACCTGCTCATTGAAGACCGCCATCTACGCCTACAAGTTTGAGAAAGTCCTGCGAATGGAGCAACTGTTGGGACAACTGGACTCTCGTGTCAAGAGCTCCTCGGAGAAAGCCATCTACAGCCAGTTGACAACCCAGCTAAGGAATATTTTATTTCTCTTTATTGGCATCTACCTACCGATTGGCATCTCTGCCGAGTTGAGTTTTATTTTTAAGCCTGAGCGCAGCCTGATGTATCCTGCCTGGTTTCCTTTCGATTGGGTCAACTCAACGCGGAACTTCTACATTGCCAACATATATCAATTTATGGGAATTAGTTTTCAGCTGATGCAAAACTATGTGAACGACTGTTTTCCTGCGGTAACGCTGTGCCTGATTTCTGCTCACATTAAGATGCTGTACGTCCGTTTTGAACAAGTTGGAGTTGACAACACGGAGAACGCTGAGGCTCAGCTGGAGGCTTGTATCACAGATCACAAATGCTTGCTGGAGTAGGTAACAACATTTGTACATGTGCATTATCTAATCACATCTGTTCCTTTGCAGGTTATTCCAGTCGATTGAGTCCTTCATGTCGATTCCCATGCTTATCCAGTTCACCGTGACCGGGTTGAATGTTTGCATCAGCATTACTGCGCTGCTCTTCTTTGTCACCGAGCCCATGAGCATCGCATATTTCTTCTTATATGGTGTTGGTATCATGATGGAAATCTTTCCCATCTGCTATTACGGAACAGACATTGAATTCTGGCTGGGACAACTTCACTATGCGGCCTTTTGCACCAATTGGATCAGCCAGAATCGGAGTTTCAAGCGGAAGCTAATGTTGTTCGTAGAACGTTCGCTGAAGCGGAACACCCCAATTGCTGGTGGAATGCTCCGCATCCATGTGGACACGTTTTTCTCCACATTGAAGTTCGCCTATTCGCTTTTCACCATCTTGGTTCGCATGCCAAAGTAATCATAATGAAAATAAAAGCATGTTGAGAAAGAAATCCAATTGATCACCCAAAGCTGAAAGTGTAATTGCATTACTTTGTTTTTCAATTTGTGCCAAGGGAGAAATTAAAAATCACAATTTTCTCTTGGAAAAATATACTTAGTTAATCTATCCTGTGCGATAACATTTAAGAATTATATATTTACTTAATACAAAGCCGAAGTATTTTTTGATATCAGGCAGTTATTTCATTAATTTATTTATCGAATTGCCGCCTGGGTGCTTTGGAGATGGTACTTGAACAAGCGCAGGAGAATGAAAGAAGTATCGATATAACGAGTATATATCGATAGGCGGCGAAGTAGCCAGCTTGCTATCAGAAATGTTTCTAAGAGATCATTTATTTGAAATTAAATAAATATTTGCATTCCAAAATATTAAACATAGAAAATTATAACATATTTAATATGGATAAATTTAAAACTTATTGAATAATACGTAATAAACTAAAATAAACTAATTCTATGTTTGTTAAAGCTAATTACTGCCCGCATTTTCAAGAAAAAACTAACTGGCAGACAACTTTGAATAGTTTGGTCAAGAACAAATATGAGGGTTCCATGTCCTTGTTAAATAGTTGCAATTATTATTCCCTTAACAACATGTCAAAATAGAATAATACCAATTATATGTTACATACAAAAAGCTGCAAAATTTCAATGATCAATCTGAAATATCTTTACATATGATATACTTTGATATCCTTTTGATTACTAGTAACAGCTCCATTCCTCTGAGTGTCCTCTTTAAGAGTAATTTCTATATTTTATAACAAACGTTAGAGAGGGAAAACCTAGTCGGTAACTTACTTAGCTATGTTCACCAAATGCGTTAATTGAAGGCAGTCCTTAGATAGCCTGGGAAGGTTCCTTTTAAATTATTTATTTACATTTATTGCAGCGAATCTACTGATATATACCCTGTAATACACAATATTTAGTACATGTAGTATTATATAAAGATTTTCAAAAACTTACATTAGAAAGTTGATCGCTGCCACTTCATGTGGCATGCCACAAAGCTGATCCACGGAAGTGCAATAAATTCGCTGTGTAACTGAAAGAAATGCATTTTTAACATAAACTTAAACAGTTTCTTTATTCGCACTAATCAATCACACCCTTTATCCGATTAAATTTCTTGGGTATGATAATTGTTGGGCCCACGCAAAGCTTAATTATAGTTATGTAATTATATTTTAATAAACATTGATTCAATCAATATAAAAAGAAGCCAGCACGGACAACACACCAGTCAGAAGCATCCAAAACACTCCACGATGCTCATCAACAGCTTGAGTTACCTTAGAAGTCACAGGGCTATCTGGAAACTAGTTGGACTCAACTACAGGCAGGTAAAATGGCCACAGCTGTACATCAGCTATGGCATCATCCTGCACCTGGTGGTATCCATTGGCTTTCCGCTGCACATGGGCTTGAGTCTCTTTCGGAACGCCAACCTCTCGGATGATATATTGAATCTAACGACTTTTGCCACCTGCCTGGCCTGTTCCCTGAAACTGGCCATATACGCCTACAACTTTGAGAAAGTGGCCAGAATGGAGCAGCTTCTAAGGCAACTGGACTCTCGCATCAAGAGCTCCGCGGAGAAAGCCATCTACAGCCAGCTAAGAGCTCAGCTGAGGAACATTCTCTATGTCTTCATGTGCATCTATGTGCCGACTGGAGTATTCGCCGAGTTGAGTTTCCTGTTCAAGACTGAAAGGAGCCTCATGTATCCCGCCTGGTTTCCCTTCGATTGGGTTAACTCAACGCGGAACTTTTATTTTGCCAACGCTTTTCAATTTGTCGGCGTCAGTTTCCAGTTGCTGCAGAATTATGTCAACGATTGTTTTCCCCCCGTTATGTTGTGTTTAATCTCGGCTCACATTAAGATGCTCTATGCACGCTTCGAGCAAGTTGGAGTGGACAATGAGGAGGATGCAGAGGATCAACTGGAGGCTTGTATCACAGATCACAAATGCTTGCTGGAGTGGGTGATATCAGCTGTTCCTTGCATTATCTGATCACCTCTGTTCATTTTCAGGTTATTCCGCACCGTCGAATCCTTTATCTCCCTGCCCATGCTCATCCAGTTCACCGTGACCGGATTGAATATTTGCACCAGTGTTGCGGCGCTTCTCTTCTTTGTCACCGATCCCATGATCGTCACCTATTTCTTCTTCTATGCACTGGGTGTTCCCCTGCAGGTCTTTCCCACCTGCTACTACGGCACCGACATAGAGCTCTGGCTGGGAAAACTTCACTATGCGGCCTTTAGTTGCAACTGGATTTCGCAGGATCGCAGTTTCAAGAAGAAGCTTATGCTGTTCGTGGAGCGTTCGCTGAAGCGGAGCACGCCCATGGCTGGTGGCATGCTGCGCATCCATGTGGACACCTTCTTCTCCACATTGAAGTTCGCCTATTCGCTGTTCACCATCTTAATTCGCATGAGAAACTAATTACAATCCCAGCTCAGCTGAACTGAATGCACATCAAATCGCGCTGTTCAGCTGACAATTGCCCCAGGACAATGGAGCAGAGGAAGTCGAATAGTAGATCCGCTGCACCGGAAGCTATGTGAGCTGTTTAAGTATGTAAATGCAGAATCCGACATGGTTTGATTTGAGTTGGCTGTGTGTGTGTTTGTTTTTTATTGGGGCCAGTGCAAGTGGACTTCCTGGCTGGCTAATTGAAGCGTGTATGCAAATTCGAATGGGCGCGTGGCCGGCTCTCGTTTATTTATTTGCACACAGATAAGACATTAAAAGACTTTCTGGGCTTTGGGTCGGGGCTGGGACTGGGGCCGGGACTGGGGCCTAATGCGCTTAAGTCGGCACTAAGTCATGTTGAATCTGCAAAGCCAACAATGTAACGTTGTAAAAAGCGGACCACGCGCCGCTGCCCCAAAGCCGGCCCAAACCCAAAGGGCCAACCCAACTAGCAATCTGCCAATTTATGGCCAAAGGTCAGCGCTGGCTGGAGCCTGGGGCCAAATCGATTTGATGATGTTGGGCACTAAGTTGATTTGAATTTATAACGGAACGCGTTTAGCTCACTCACAAACACATTTCACATGTCGCGACGAGTCCTGGCAACGAACCAAGTCCTCGCCTAAGCATGCAAAGCACGTAACGGCCCTGCCACGCCCACATTGCTTGCCCACTTGCTGTTGGTGTAGATATGAGAGCTGTTTTAATTTTTAATCAAGGGAAGCCGCTCAGTTTTTGAAACTCAACAAATTAGCAAAGAAACTACTTTTGTGCTTAAGCCGTAAGGACTGCAAGGACATTGCAGACTCAGCTGTTTTGTGCCATTTATTTGAAGCTGCTCGAGACCATCATCATTATTGCTGGGCGGCATCTTTATCTGTCGCTCTCCAAAAGTCCTTCAAGTCACTTTATTAACTTTTGCAGAAGAAGCTTATTTGGCTCAAGCGGTCACTTTTCTTATCTGCCAATCTGCAAATTTGTTGTTAGCTAAAAACGTTAATACACTTGCTGCAAGTGGTGGCAACTGTGGCAGCCACAAGTGGCCACTGTCCACCTGGCAACAGGTAAAACAAAAGTAAACTAAACAAAACGAAAGGACAGCTTTAAGTCCTTGCTTTAAATTGAATTCAATTTGGTAGCCAGCAAATAGTTGAGAACTCTTGGCATTAACAATTTCCTTATGCGAAAGTTTTGCGCATATTGTCAAATTTGAAGCGAAATCGAAAAATACTACAACTATGCGAGCAAAGTTGGACTTGGCCAAATCACCAACGATTCTTGGCCTTGGCAAGAGCCTTTGGCAATCTACTCAACTAAATTACTGGCCGCAGACACGGCCATATGGAGGGGTGGCCCATATAAAGCGAGAAATTTTACAACCGGCATAAGAAAGTCACTTAACGTAACATTCTGCGGCCAGGATCCAAATGGGCCGAGTGAAGGTTAATTTCTGTGAGGGCGAGAAACAAACAAAATATGTACGAGCATATTCGCATATTTTTGGATACTCTTAAAGGGGGGTTTTAGCGCTGGGTGGTCGACAGTAAAAACATTTGCCTAAACTATGCCATTAACATGTAAAACTTTCCGGGTACTCGCCTGGTTATGCCAGTCTGTGACTCCGAGTCGGTTTGAATGGTTGGTTGGTTGGTTGTGGGGCACGTAAATACTTGCCAGAAACTTGAGCGAATTAACAACAAAAGTTCGTCCTGACGCTGTCGCTGCTGTGACGGAAAACTTCGGTTAAAATAACTAAAAACTGCTGCCGGCAAGTGACAATAACAGGAGGAGGCAAAGTGAAAGGCTTGACAGCCAATGCCAGTGCCAAATGTCAAACAATTTGTGGTGTGCTCAGATCGGGGCTCTATTTAAGACGCTTGCGCCCGCTTGGGGCCATTGGCCGCATACACTTAAAGAAAAAATCAATAACCTTTTAACAGCAAACAAAGTCAAAAGCTTTTATAGGCTTATGCAAAATAGTTTTGATTATGAAAAACTAAAATGTTTTCTAGTAATAAGTAAATATGCACTCTTTTTGCTGAGTGTATTCATAGCTGTAAACTGAACGTTTACTAGCAACAGATTCAAGACGATAAAAACCAAAACACCATCCGCATAATGGCCGCTAAAGAACCATCTAAATGTAGTCCGAACGACGAGTATAACTCATTATGGCTAATGAGTGTTATTTGTGCCTAGCGCATAACAAACTCAATTTTGCATGCTCCAAATTAGTTTGACTTGACACACACACAAACACACACACGCACACACACAAATGTCAACTTTGACTTTGGCTGGGGATTAGGATGGAACAGAGACAAACATAATTACGCCCACACTTAAGGAGCTTTTATCTGAGCCTGTTTTTTGTTTTGTTTTGTTTTGTTGTTTTTTAGAAACTTTTCCACAGCTTTACACAATGTTGAGTTAAACGATGGCAATAAATTGCGCTCTGATTAAATGTGGTGATTACAGACTCCGCTGCAATTGGCTTTAATCGCAAACGTGGCTCGAGGTATATGCAAATGTCAATAACAAATACGCGCGAGTATAAACAAAAAAATATACATAAAAAGTACGTTTGTTGCTGCCACATGGGCCAATTATTGCACCATCGTTTTGCGTTAAGGGGGCGTGGCGCCGCTTACAAAACGGTTACAATTGAAATTTCAAATGCGTTGCCGGCGATGACAGCCGTTTATGTTGATGATGAAACCGCGCCCTGCGGACAACGCGGCCAGGGAATAGGAGCGAAGGGAACGCTTGGAGGTGCCTCACTTCGCTTCTGGCTTACACGGCTTAAACGTATTGTATTGGGCCGATAGAAGTACAGACACACACACGCACGCACGCACACACACATATTTTGAATTGATAACGTGTGATTTAATGTGTTTTTAACGCGTTTTCATGCGATTTCCAGTTAAATGAGGCGTGCCATTTTTTTTTCAACCCCCCCCCCCCCCCCCCCCCCCCCCCCCCCCTTTTTCTGCCTATTGATTTGTGGGCCTATTAAAATGCTTGTGTGGCGGCGCTTATCCGGTGTTAAGTTACATTTTTTAATTTGATTGCGCAAACAAAAAATGCGACCGCCTAAAAGTATGCAACACTTTTTTTTTCGAGCGCAAGCCGCAAACAAAAGTAAACAAAGTGCAATTTTGTTGGGGGTGTTCACTAAAGTTTGTGTATATATAATTTTGTATGATTGGAAGCGAAAAGAAAATATATATATTTTTTTTTTTTTTTTTTTTTTTTTTTTTTTTTAAATATTTATTATTAAGGCATACGGGGAATACCAGGAACCCCTTAGTGACCTTTGCTGCTGTTCATTCA